>PRKT01002259.1:0-28761 GCA_003671525.1 Saccostrea glomerata | reverse complement strand
AAATAAAAACCCAGTAATTCCGCCAATTACATAAGTAGTTCAATGTATAGATATCTAATACAGCAAGTAAATTATTCTCTTATTTCTTCAATATTTGTTGAATGGGTCTCGAGTAAAGAAAAAATAGTTTTTATAAACTTTGCTTTATTTGATATTTATGAGTTAATGATTAAATCTTAATTGATCCCGGGATTAAAATGAAATTCTCTTCCGGTCGTGTATCATCATGGACTGTCTTACAAAGTATCAACTGTATTTTACTAATGTTTCTCCTCGTATACGAGGGCCGTTCAAAAATTACGCGGACTGTGCTAATATTTACTCTTATAGACGTCATATCGTTATGAAATTTCACGGAAATATGTATCTTAACGATTCCAATAAATTTTGGGCAAAATTTCTGTTTTTTAGAAAAATTCTACTAAAATTATCGATATCTTGATATCGCGGATGGAGAGGTACGGAGCACGACAAAACATTTGAAGCAAAAGCATCCGGAATCCAAAATTTAACTCCTTAATTTTCTACAATTCGCGATATTTTTTGACAATTTTCTCAAATGTATCTTTAAATTGTTCTATCATTATGAATTTAAATTTCTGACATGATATTTGAAGTACTAACAGAAAAATAGTGATTTTTCTCTGATGCGATTCCCGTGAAAACGACTGTGAAAATGACGTCTCCGGAATTGACGGCGCACCACACTTTTGTCAAATTATGTGTAAGGCTCGAGATATCGCCAACGTAGATCCAAAATATGCATAATAAAACATTTAGTAAACTAGGGTATTTGTGACATTCGTCCACAAATAGCTTATTGAAATTTTAGACCGCTTGACCTCTGTAAACAGGCTATACGGGACGACGGGAAGAAGATTTTCGACGAAAACTTTATCCGGACTGTAAAGAACGTGATTGAAAGTGAACCAATGTCACGCTATATCTCATAAATACCTGCAGTTTTTGCAATTGGTTTGAAAAAAAGAATATTCTTTACTTGTTTTTAAGCTTGACAAGAAATGGTGTTTTGATGTAGAGTAGATAAGGTAACTCAAACTGTACAGGTACTCTTGGGAAAATGTTGAGAAAATGAAAATCAATCACATATTTTTTAAAATGCCTGTGACGTCGAAGATTTTGCTGCTCCGTGACTTAATGATATGTCCTGAAAAATCACTCAAAATTGATTCCAATTTACAACATTTTTATAGGAAATTTTGAAGACCATATAAGTAAAGATTCTTTTATATTATGTGTGACATTTTGCCCGATTATGTAGTCAAATATTTTTTCTGTGCAACGAGTCCGCGTAATTTTTGAACGGCCCTCGTAGTCTATCTAAAAAAAATGTGTCTTTTTCAATCTGCGAGAAAAGGGCTCTTAGTTTCAGAAAAATCCAAAAGGGAAATATATATTATACGTAGCCGTACTTTGATGCAGATATTTTAGGTCTAAACTCTCTCTCTCTCTCTCTCTCTCTCTCTCTCTCTCTCTCTCTCTCTCTCTCTCTCTCTCTCTCTCTCTCTCTCTCTCTCTCTCTCTCTCTCTCTCTCTCTCTCTCTCCTTTTGCATGCATGTTGCGGGTGGAAAATATGAAGCATGATTTGTCTCATTTAATTAAAGCTGTGTAGAAATGACAAAATTTGTTTAACATCGCATTTTAAATCGATGTGCTTTTTATATAACTGAGATAAATTCGAAACCATTACAATATACAATGCACATGTTTAACTGTAATATATATAAATACAACTTTCAAAACCTTAAGTTATTTTTAAGATGAATCATTATTAGTACATTTTTCTTTTATCAATATCAGGCTCATCAGCAGTAAGAGTAAATTTATTTGGGACGCTTAAGGTTATAAATACGTTTTATGCATTGAACGTAATAACGTAATAAAACGCCAAATTTTTACGTGTGTGACATTTATGTTGAGATTTATATTTTGTAAGGATTTTGTCACCCTTCCATTGAAAATTATTTTGGAATATACTAATAAATTTTTGAAAAGATGCACATTTCATAAAAATCTTCTAATTTTCAATATGTCTCTTTCTAATGAATATACATATGATTTATTTTACCACATTTATACAATTATAGTTAGATTTATAGATTTTGGACAATGTGTGACATTTATGTTGACTTTGTAAAACGCCTGTAAAACAAACCCTGCTTTATAGAATCAACTCAGTGTCATATCTAAATAAAGTATTGATTTTGCACATTTTGTATTTAATGTCGTTTGGTGCCAAATAAGAATAATGATTCTTAAAATGAAGGTTATTGCTGGAGTTTAGCATTTAAATGTGACGTTTTTGCCGTCAAATTCAATTGTGACATACAGCTACATGTAGTACATATATGTGAAACAGCAATTATTATAAAATTCTAAGACACCGCAAGTTAAATATTTGTCTAGAGATCTTTTCCTTAATAACATGGCAACATTTTGTAGAAATTGAAATAATTTTCAACATAAATTTTTCACCCAGCATTACAAAGTTAGCCATTTTACGAATCTTAAAAATTTTGTGACATTGAAACTCCAAACTTTGTGACACACTATCTTCTTCAACATCCTCACAATAAATCGGCTGAATATCAGAAATCCAACATGCATATCAACCAAAAATATCAGTCTTTTATAAAATATAGTTCTTAACAAACAAAAAGGATTATTGAGATGTAATTTAAAAATACATTTAGCTCATGTAATCATTATTACAAGTAACTGAAGACTTTTTTGGTGTATCCCATATTTCGTCGATTAACGTGCGTCTACAACTCTGTCTTGGATTTTAAGCGACGCGTTCAGAGCATACGGATTGAATGACATTAAAATTTTAAGAATTTACATCATTTACATCAAATTCTGAATTTTTCTGCCAAATTTTATGTTTGTATTGTTTGTTTTATGGAAATGATCAACATTTTTTATTGCGTGTGCGACGCCCCTGTTACCGGTCTACATGCGTTTTTCACGTAATTGATGGAATATTCAAATTCATATCTTTGACAAATGGAATTTTTTTATCAATATTTTTTGTTAAAATGTATTAAGTATACAATTACCGACCGAATGATATATAGTTTTCATATAGTGAATTGTTTTAAAATTATGAAAATAGCGCAAATGCCGCCGCAATAGTAATTTTTAACTTTTTGACACCAACATCGTGCGCGACGTCCATACATTTTTATTTATATTGCTTTTTGTTTTCACCCAACAGAGGTATTATAGGGTTAGTCCTCGTACTCCATTCGAGTGATAAGGGTTAGTTTCTTCAAACCCATCCGAGAGATTTTAGGGTTAATCCTCGCACACTATTGGACTGATTTAGATTATTCCTGCACCCAGCTATTATATTTAGGTTAGCGTTGATACTCATTGTTCAAATGATAAGTCTTAGTTTCGCTCCTACATCCAAAAGACGAGGGTTGGTCTTTGTATTTATGTTTTTTTGTATTTATTTATTGGAATGGCGTGGCATCGCATTCTTGAGCAGTGGTACTATAATGTCATAAAAAGTCATTGTTTTCTGCGCCATCGGACTTTAGCGTGTCAAACCATTGGGGTTTGGCGCAGACCATCGGACTTTGGCGTGTCCATCGGACTTTGGAGTCCCATTGCATTTTGGAGTCCTACAAATATACAAGAGGCCCACGGGCCTTATAGGTCACCTGAGCATCATGCAACAACTTTCCAGTGATTGTATTTGGTTCGTGTTTTAATCCAAAAGCCATGAAATTCACAAATATTGAAGAGGCACCATTGCTTATCAAAGGGCAGATTTCAAAGCATTAATCTATTTTTAGTCAAAGTACCCCCTAATTATCTCACCAGCATGTCATTGTGCAACAAAGTCGTCAGCGTTTTATTTGTTCTTTGAACGGGTGAAACGTTTTGAATGGCACTCGTATCGATGAATTTTACACTAAACCAAGCTTCTTCTCAGATTAGCTTTATTTACTCGCCGTTTCATCTTAAAACCGGAAGTGTGAGTTTGTAAACTTGAAATCTCGATCCCGACTCAAATTTGACATGGAAAGAAAAAAATGTGTTTTTTTTTCTGAAAATTCAAAACCTTGAGTGGAGGGTTTGTAAAACTGAAAATAAAATAAATCCTGGCCTTAAATATGGAATTAGATCATTAGTATATTAACCAGGAGCAAAGGATAAGATGTTCAAAGAATTCATGCAATTCACTATATAACAAGTTGCTGTCCTTTAAAAAAGGACTGCAATACGTGGACCATTAGCGTGTTTTTTCTAACTGAAATTCAATTAAGAAAATTTCTAGGTGTAGGGAATATTCATGTAAGGTTTGTTCACTTATTCTATAATTATCTGCCACTTATAACTGATCGTAGTCTCAAAGCACAAATGTGAAATTTTATCTCCGATTAGCGATCTTTAGTTTTGTCAGTTTTAACATGTTTAAAAAATCGGGTTATTTTGACACGTGTAACACATAGTGGCTGGGACTTGACACCTGTTCTGGATTTATGCGGAAGAAATTTATCATGAGAATAATGGAGATCTGATGATTCACGTGTAGCACACCTCTGTACTACATTGTACGTAGATTTGTTTTTTATTTTGTCGGAGACCCCCCCCCCCCAAACACACACACACACATTAAAAGCCCTTGCTACAGACCTTTATAAAACAATATTTAGATTGCTGAAATATTAAATTATTTTTCGAGTCTTGATGCACAAAACTAATGCCGGTGAAAACTTGCTCTATCTTTTAAAAGCTGCATGTATCTCTGTTCGTTGAGTGACGCGTTTCTCATTCAAGTTGTTAAGTTACACATATTTATATAAACTTCTTAAAATGTTTGTACTATAGAATCACTGATTAGTATAAAAGTATATGTAAAAGAGAGGAAATCGGATCTGCCAATGAATATGTAAATGCGATATGCAGATTTAAAAGCGCGATTTGCCAATGAATGGCATATCTTAATTCAAATAGGGCGAATTATTCTACGGGCAAGTTACCTAAGGTGCGAACTCTCTAGCATTCGCGCGCATGCGTAGCCTGTCGTTTGCCCAGGGCATCCGGTTTAACTTCGCTTATATATTTACTGCGTGGACCGCAGGGTCCACGCAATCATTAGAGCCCCACCCTAAAACAAGAACCCCTGACCCTGGGGCCATAAAATTCCCAATTTTGGTAGAGGCACTCTTGTTCATCATGACTATGTACTTAGTTAGTTTATTTAATACCCAGGAGCAGAGAAGAAGATTTTCAAAGAATTCATGTATTTTCACTATATAATCAATAGAGCCCCGCCCTAACACCAGAACCTCTGACCCTTGGGCCATAAAATTCACAATTTTGGTGGAGGCACTCTTGCTCATCATAATTATGTACTTAGTTGGTTTATTTAATACCCAGGAGCAGAGAAGAAGATTTTCAAAGAAATAATGCATTTTCACTACCTACTTATTTAGCCCCGCCCTAGCACTAGAACCCCTGACCCCATGGCCATGAATTTCACAATTTTGGTAGAGGACTCATCGCTGATTACAATCATGCAAACAGTTTGACTGCTTAATGTCCAGGAGTAAAGAAGAAGATTTTTAAAGATTGCATTAATTTTAGTGGTTTTGGCCCAACCCCTCAGGCCCCAGGGGGGGCAGGGATCATGAAATTCACAATTTTTGTTCCCCTTTACCCATAGATGCTTTGTGCCAAATTTGGTTGAAATTGGTTCAGTGGTTGCAGAGAAGAAGCTGAAAATGTTCAAATGTTAACGGACGACGCACGACGACGGACGAAAACGGATAGCAATAGGTCAACTGAGTTTACTCAGGTGACCTAATTATGACTGTTATCCTTTCCTCATTCTTTACATCAGGATATCTCTCTAAATCATAAATCAGATCAATGCAAATTTGTTAAAATATCTATAATACACAATATTTATTTCAGGCAAACAGACAGGTATGTTGTGTTCATGTTTTTGTTCTGTAACATATTTTTGATTTTTTGCTGTAAACCCGTGTTAAGACGTCATTTAGTAAAATAATCTGCCTGAACTATTTCAGACAAGAATTTTTTAATCAAAGCAATTAATTTTAAATTCGCTTGTGAAATACCTACTAGTATATTCAAAGAATTTCAAAAATATATTTATAACTTTCTCGTATTTGGTTCAAGATTTCATGCTTAAAATATGAAGTAACTTATTAATGATTAATATTTTGAATTAAAGATTCGTGTACAATGTTGCCTTTGTGTACACGAACAACAACTTCAACATGTGTAAAAAATCCTTCAAATAGTCCTCAGTGTTTCTGTGGTTTGGGCAAAGAAGAAGATGGAACTTGTAACAAAGGTATAAAAGTGTGATGTGGGTAAGATATATTCTATTATCCTGTGTCTACAAATAATTAATGCAAAATTTCTTTTTCTTTCAGAAAGCAATCTATATTCAAGCAATACAACTGTAAGTTCAAAGTAACTTACATTTTAAAATTTCTTTCTTTTTAGTACAAATATTATTGACATGAAAAAAAATAAATGATTTTTTTAATTCTTTAAATTGATTCTAAAAAGAGGTAAACTATTGACAAACAAGTTGTTTACACAAGAAAATCAACATTCTTGTATAAAGTCATTATTTTGAAGTTCTTTGGTCGATACATTAACCTTGTCAGCATATACAATACATCATTGGGTCAAATTCTGACAGAGGTTTTTCATACTAATTGTTAGTTCATATATACACCGAATTGCTGACGGATTTTTCCGTTATTTCCCGATCATGACAAGGAGCACACGGTGGGTGTGACCAGTCGGCAGGATATGTTCACACTTGCATGGTACCTGATCCCACCCTTGATGTTTTTAGGTCCGTGTTAACACTGATTGTTATCTCCATGTATTTCAATGATTCTTATTTTTTAGTTATGAAATGTGTAAATTATCAATAAGTTCTAAATAAACTGCACATGTATACTCGGAAAAAATGAATAACATGGCGTTTTTCTGCGAAAACACAATTCTGAAATTTTGAAGGCATACAAATCTTTGCTTTTTATTTACTTATATAGTAGTACAATATTTTTTTTATTTGATTTGATCAATATCAGAAGTGATAATTCGTGAAAAAATGAAATAAAAGAAACACTTCCTTAAATGTGTTTCATTTGTGATAGTTTCAAATTTTCAACATTTACAATCTTTTCATACTAAATATTTCATATATTCTTTTAGGATGCAGATTGCATTCTAATAAATTGTAATCCTTGACAAAGAATTTTGCCTTGCTTTATCGAATGTTCTAGCAAGTAGTAGTTTTTTTCCCCTGAATTCATGCTTCTGGTTGTCCCACGCCGAGCATCTCTAGTATTCATATGTAATATTCTCCACTTCACCTTCAGAATCACACACAAATTAAATCTTAACTTGCAATAATGCATTTTGGGTGCAGAGAATTATAAGTTTTTCAGTTGAAGGGGAATAGTTCCATATAAAGAGAAAATTGGACGATTGGAAAAATGATTGTCAGTGTCTAATAAGAATTTCTTTCCAATACCATCAGAACAATGAAAACTTTTTTTAAATGTATTCAAGTTAGTGAAGATTCAAATTGGAATGGTATAGTGAGGTGAAAAATTAATGTTTTTTCCTAATGCATAATTAATTTCATGGACAAATAATTTTTGAACTCTTTGCAACTTACAACTTACTGAACTGTGTCGAAACATAAATTAATGTTTCTGTCATAGAAATATAACGGCGCCTTTCCCCCAAGTACTTTATAGCGCGGTACAAGTTTCTCTAAAGTTTAGCATAAATATGTATGACGTAATATTTTAATCTTTTTCTAGGAAATTTTAGTAAGCATAAAAAACGGTAATAGCAATCAAATTGAAGATAACATGTGCTTTTGAAAGTGCATGACAAATGCATGACTGCGGGGAAGGGGGTTAATGAAAACATGGTTATTCTTTGATATATAGATATGAGGATATCTTCAGATAGTGTTAATTAAGATGTCCTTGAGGGTTGGGTAAGGTCTTGAAAAGAGAGGCAAATATTGTTTTGGATTTTGTGGGAAAAGATTTTTTTTAAACTGTTCTCGTGAATATCTAAAAATCAAAATGATATACATGTACAGCATAATTATTTTATAACCATATTGCCGATAGTCACATGTTCGTATTATGCCTTTGATGTAGGATATTGTTAAATTGTTATTGGTATGAGGGCAACATATGATTTGTTGGACCTGAAGGAGAAAATGTTGCCCGAGGCCGCAGGCCAAGGGCAACATTTTCACCTTCAGGTCAAACAAATCATATGTTGCCCGAATCCCAGTCTATAACTGTTTTGTTATACCCTTCACTGCTCACTTACGATTGATCAATTTAATCGATAAACGCTTTATTTAAAATCAATAAATTTTATATGGAAAATTATGGCTTCTTCAGTAAATATAAAACATCAAGCTGAGAAAGAAAAAAATCAATTATATACCTATTGTATGACAAAATTTATTTATCACAAAACATTTTCTTTTCTTCTTCGTTACCTTGCTGTAAGCAACAACGTTTGTAGTTCTTAACTTCGGCTATTTTCGCGTCGTCGATATTGAACGATGATTATTTATTGTGACGTAACAGACGAGTGACGTTGCGGTCTAACAATTCTTATGTAAGACCGGTCAATAGTGAAATTGTTAAACCGATGTAATAAACAGTTCTTTTGTTGGACTTTTTATAAGTAATAAATATATAGAATGATATTTATGAGGGTATAACAAATAATTTTAATCATCAACATTGCAAAATTAAGTCAAAAGTTTGCAAGATTCCTAAGGATTGTAAGATCCCTGATGGTAATAATTCCGATTTTTCGAAAATTACTTGTGTTCAATGAGAAAACTAAAGTAAATATCTATAACTTAGTAATACTTAAGATATTTTCTCCTTTGATGGATCTATAAAGAAAAAAATCATTTTAGCCGCATTTTGTGCCTCCGAGCCCTGGTTTAGGAACAATAATTCGCTGCGAATCCTACCAAGAAAACTGCCAATTCAGCGTACATGTGTCTACCAGGTTTGTATATGCATGAAAGTAATGAAAATTTTGAGAAAAGTCCATTTTGAAAGCAAATTTGGTTTGTATACTATTCTTTACTCTACTATATTTCAAAGAGAGGCGGCAACAGTATCCTTATTCAACATAATACAGTTTGGAAGTTTAGTTCCAACAGTTTCCTCATGTTTGAAAGAAAATTTAAGATCAGTATATACATCAGTAGTCAAGATACACAACCCGTTATATGCACATCCAGACCCCAAAACAAAAGAGTATGACATCTGCTTAAATGTAGCGAGATCAGCGAGGTAATGCATATTATTGACTTTTAATCACCTTAAGTACAATTCTATATACTTTTCTTTATATTATGTGCTCTTAAACAAACTACATGATGAAGATAATAGAGTCAAGATGCGCGTGAAGTCTGTCTGTAATAATCACTTTAGTAAAATTAATCCCCAAATCTGTCTTTTACAGTCCACAGTCTATCACTGATCACATCTGCATCCATGTGCTGTTTGAACCAAAAAGTCAGTATCTAAATCGCAAGTCGCAAATGTCTACTGCATTCTATTCGACTACTGATTTATTAAAGACTTTCTTTTTTTTCTTTCAGTATGGAAGACGGTATGCCTTCAACACATTTCTTTCTATACTTTTCGAATTATCAAATAATAAATTTATTTGCTTAATATATTTAATTTTATGAAATGTGATACACTTTTAGCAAAAATTAAATGGACTTTGAGATTGAACATAGAGCGTTATCTCCATATTTCTATACAAATGTGTTACAATTCGAACCTTTTTTTAGAAAACGAATTACACTGCTTCTTGTACTTTTGCACCTGGGACATTAGAAACAGATTCTACAATTGGATGTCACAAAGGAGTTCCCTGCCACTTCTTTGTATATACTCTTCCACATCAGAATGGTACTTGGTAAAAAAATTATTAAATTCACTTACTTCCATATCAATTTTGAATTTCGTTTTTATTTTATTTTTCAACACATTTCAATACTCGTACAAAATATCCATTATTTCTACTTTGACAGAACTGTGCATATTACATAGACTTACGAGAGAGAGAGAGAGAGAGAGAGAGAGAGAGAGAATGGAGAGTTACAATAAAAGTTGGTTCCACCTGTTTCACTAAGTGTAAAGCTTTTCTTTTTTCACTATGTTTTGTGTTCAGTTATTTAATGACTCGAGTGTGACATCCCAGAGTTAACAATTAGAGGTTTGAAAGTACATCTAGATGTGTAAATATAAAATTTTAACCGTGAAATCAAGATATTTTTTATTTCATTATTCCTTCTCAAATACCTAAAATAATTGATTTTTTTAGCAACTAGAGTGCCTTTGCTGGAGATAATGTTTAAAGTATTCAAGGAGTGATTTTTCAAGATCACATTTCCATCGTAAATGTTCCATTGTCTTTTCTTTGACAAGAATTACAATGCCTAGAAATTACGAGACATCTGGAAAAGGGTTTAAACTTTTCAGTGTTTTTAAAAGAGACTGCTCACTTCCATCAAGTACAATAGTATAATCTACCATCTGATTTTTTTTACATTTCTGATGGTAATACCTCTTTTTTTATTTTTCATAATTTGTATGGCTAAAATCTCGGCACATACATGTATCAAAAAATATGTGGAGGTTCCTTTGTCTGCATCACATTTGATTATCAATTACTTCAGAAAAATTACCTGCTTGATTAACCGTACCGTTGATATCAGTAAAAAAGAGTGGAAGGGCCAATTTCAATTAACATTTTTATGTTAATTGCATAAACTATCATATGATGCCTCTACAAATGCAATAATAAATCGAACCTTCTTATAAGCATTTGGCATACCATAAATTCTGCACATTAAATCAAATTAAAGGTCAGAACTTGTAAATTTACATACTTTGTAATTGATTCTGTGCAGACTTACGCTGTTTTAAAAATAAAATCTTTATAAAATTCTTTATGACAAGTACACTCATGGTGAAAAGAAAATCATTTTCATACACAACTTTAATGCAAAGTCGTTTTTTTTTTTTTTGAGAACATGTCTTTATATAATGTTTGGGAATTCTAATGGTAGCTTATTTATTTTCTTCTTTTCAGACGTTTTTCATTCATATAGAATAGAATTTATGAATGAAATAAGTGCTGTAGGAAAGAGGAATCACTTAGTATGATTTTCAATTCGAACTTAAAATATACAAACGACATTTTATCAGTCGATTTTTTTAAATTTCTTGTTTAATTTAAGACATATTAATGTCTTAAGATAATAATTAATTAAGTAAATAATTAAGATAATATTAAGACATATAAGACAATTAAACCATTTATTTTTTTATTTGGAATAATGAAAATGAATATACTTGAGAAATATCTTGATTCTTTTCAGTGCTGACGTCACGACCAACAATGAGTACGTTGGTGTTTTCAAACCGGTAAAAAATCAACAACCTGGGTTATGCTCCTATGATGTTGTCTATACCAATACTACAACTATAGGTGTAAAGCAGATTTGCCTAAAGCCTTGGTACTTACATTTTTTTTTATCTACAATTTATTTAGTGTTGGACATGTTTTCTAAAAAATCAAATCATTCAAAAATTAAGATCCTTTTTTCATGTTTTCTTGGTTGTTGTACTCTAAAAAATTTTTCAGGACATTGAAAATAAATGTAAAACTTTCTGAACATTATTAGTGAAAGGAAAGAGAAGATTTTTGTACGCCACATTGGTCCTATCAATATTGTTATTCACCAGCCTTGTAAATGCCTCAGCTTTCTTCAGTATTCAATGTATTTTACTTCACGAAATGTAACTAAACAGACGTCTTTTATTGTCTTTCTCGGCTTTGGCGCGACAAAAGTGGCTTTTGAATGCCTCTGCCTTGTCAGAAAATAAAATTAAATTTTTATCATTCGATGGAAATTATAATGACTAATACATTGCAAAATTAAATAAACACACGTGAAGGCGCTTAAGGAGAATAATAAAAAAATATGCACACACACAGCATGCGCAGTGACCAGGTATATGCAGTCAAGTGTTGAAATAGGACATAGGAAAGCTAATATATGGAGTGTGCCTATTTACGAGTCCGGTTCTGATTTAAACGCTACAATCATAGTTTTACACATTATACATAACGTTAATAAAATATTCTTTTTAAGTTCTCTACATTGCAAATCAGTATGTGTACATGTAAAACAGCGAAAATGTAACATGCTAGTATTTTTAGTTGATTTATGAAATAGTTACATATATTGCAATATTTTTTGTATTCAGTTCACTGGGGGAGTCCCGCTGTTTCGTGGTTAATGTGAATGACATTCAAGATCGTAAGTAATTGACATGTACATTGAATAAATTTGTTTAAATCTTTTAATGAAAAAGGTATGGTAAGTGCTAAATCATGCTCCTTATTCGATGTAAAAATCAGAACACAGTAAAAAATGTGATAGTTTGTGATTAAGAACTACGGAATTTCGTCAAAGAACAAGGTTCATTTTTGCCTTTTTTGGCCCTGTGTATTTCTGAAAAACTGAAACTCCATAGTTTTCGTTAACAAGCATTGAATATCACTTAGATCTTTGGTGACTGCGTATCTATCAAAAATGAGGTAATTTTCTGGCTAGTCAATGCATTATGACGTCGCGAATTGCGTCAGTTTCCTCATATTCTGAAAAAGTGTACAAAACAGCAAATTTTAAAGCTATTTTTCAATATTTAATATACAGCGCAACCTCTGATTTAATATGTACAACTAGTAAATGATAGAGCTATTTCTAAGGATTAAGAGACGTTTTATTTTTTTTAGATCAGAGAGTGGGCTCATATTATTTTTCTTCACTGAAAGTACTCAATTATACATGTTTACCTAACAATTCAAGAACATTGCAATTTCAGAAAGCCAGTTCTCCAAAATCTGGATTTTAAGGAGAAAATTTCTACTACGATATGAAAGACTAAGTCTCTATTTTATTTTAATGCTTCAAATTGAAAATCAAGTGTTGATCAATCAATTGGTAATTCTACAGGGCCATTTTATGCATAAAGTGAACCGACCTCTTTTAGATACTTTTCACAATGGAATTATAGAGTGCAAGCTTGCCCATCTGAGATTTTTACACACATGATGCAACTGATACTAGTCGGTGAAATATTTAAATTTGGTAGAAAGGCAAACTTGTGCTCTATGTTTTCTGAAAGAAAATGGGCAGTAAAAGTTGCATCAAAAAGAAAGAAAAAATACTGTGAACCGTTTGCGATATAACTGCGAACAATTCTCTACAAAAATACGAGCTTCATTCATTGGTATAGACCTTTGTAAAGTTTCGGTGGCATAATGATTAATAAATTATCTTTGTATGAATATTGCAAATCATAGGCTGAAAAAATAAAACTAAAACAAGTAATTCCCCCTTAAACTTGAATCTGCCAACAAAGGAATTGACGCGGTTTACAAAAGTAATATTCTTAGTATAAACAAGGATCCATCCTTGTATTCAACCATATTTCAAGTTAAAGGATGCACCTTGTATTTCCTACAAATATACATTGAATATTGTTTCTAAATAGTTTAATTACAAGTAAAACTAAACAGGTCGTGGATATAGAATATCTGAAACATAATCTCTCATCGTGATCATGTTCTTCGTTACCTTATAGCAATAGTCCTACAGGGCACGTTATTACTGGTCATGTAAATATAGTTAAAATGAGGACATTGGATCACTTATTTTTCAAAGATCCTAAACGAAGGAAACTGCGTCGTAATTCTACAAATATTATAGATTCTGTAGATGATTACGCCAGGCACTGGACATGACAAACATAAAAACGAATACCATGACACTTTGGTAGAATGGGTTACATGTATCAGATCTATGTTAAAATCTCGCATTAAGCAGACAAAGTAAGTACCAACATTATATTTTTGTAAAGTTCATTATATACATGTAATACATAGAAGAATTTGGATGAAACATATAGAGATAACGAACAACATTTTAGATCAAAATTCCATAAACAATACAAAATAGGAGCAGAGCAAACACGGAGCTCCAAAACTTCAGAGGTAGGTACAGGTGCCATGGAGGAGTGCACATCATTTGTCAACCGTTCACACCCGCTGTGTGTTCCGTGTCATGATTGAAAAATAGCACAAAATCCGTGTCATTTCAGTGTGCTGTGAAATCACAAATGTTCGTGGATGTTAATTTTCGTTGTTTTCGATGCATGTAGAAAACCACATATGCATTCCACCACGAAATGTAAAATGTTACATACATAAATATTCAACCATTCTTCATCCACGAAATCAAATCCCGACTCGGCTATGTTAAGGACCGACATGTAAAAATGTGACCTTATCATTGTTTTAAGCTATATTACTTCTTTAAAAAAGTTGTAACAAAGCTACTGAACACCCGTAGAAAATGTAATATAGATATCCATAATAAACAGGACTAGGCAGCACTTTTTAAAATATACAGCCTAATCCTAACCCTAAATAAGCAATAAATATTCCATATTTCAGCTCAAACAAAATAGTCTATATCCTTGCACTTTTGTTGCATAACACGAATACTCTTATCGCGCCAGCGATTGTCTCTACGTTCCTTGTCCCTGTGCAGCTTCAATGCTACTAGATAAATTCATATTCTATACAAATTGTATTTAATAAATTATTTTGTTTTAGTTTAAATGATTATTTTCTAATAAAAGCAATGATATCATATTTATTTAAGCACTTTTGTAATTATTAAACCATGGAATCTAGTACTCTGGATCACATGTACTGAGTCATTTCAAGGTTGATGACGTCATATTTGACGAGAGACTTTCTTCTATTACTCAACTCTATTGCTATCAAATATTTCAATTTCACAATATTTTTTAAATTATTGATAAAATAGATAAATCTAAGTTCTTATTTACATCACAATATGATTAATTAATTTTGTGACTTGTTTAATTATCCATGACGTCACAATTAAACTTCTATAAAGTGTACAATGAATTTGAAATCTGACCTTCCTTAACATAACTGAACACGAACAAACAGGTTTTTTTCTTAAACCACGAAAATTTGACCTCATGTATATCTGTAATTTTACAGTATAAACAATTCACTAGCATTTAGTATGAAAATTGATTTAATTCTACAAGTCGCAATGCAAGTTATGGACATAGTTACCTCGCTAAGAAGAGATTTTTTTTCAAAAATTATATTTCAGTTTTTAATATTTTTAATGTTCCAAACAACCAATATGAATTAGAATTACCAAATCTAATTGAATTCCAAAAGTCCTCACAAACAAAGATACATAGCGTGTTCCAGTAAATGTTCTACCAAGCCTCTTTCTTTACTTCTCACTAAGATGATAATTGTAGTGAAGGAGAAACTTCAAGTACGAGTACTATGCAACAATATATTTGAGAAGTGGTGTAAATAAGATTTGAATACATAATCCCTAGGAACTTTTGTACAATTGAAATCATAAGATTTTACCAAATCCAATAGCTTAAAAACTTACGACTTGTCAACTTTAAAAACAACCGTTCCCTACAATAAATTAAAATCCAGTTTTTTTAAATCATCGACAGCTGTTTTTTTTTAAATAAAAATGGAACTTGTAAATTTTTTTTTCCTTGTCTATTATCATTTGCAAATTATTTTGTAAAAAAACATTCTGATTGTACACAGAAGTACTCTGAAGTTGACATCAAAAAGATGCTGAGTTTCTGATTGACAATATCTATATTGTTTTTCGAGACCAGGTCTTCCAACAATCTTTTGGATTTCCAATAAGTACCAATTGCGCCACGGTATTAGCAAGCCTATTTTTGTATTCATATAAAAAAGAAACCTTTTATACGGAAAGATGAACACACTTGCTGTGGCCTCGACATTTAGATATATCGACGACGTATTGTCAATTAATAATGGTAATTTCGATTCTTACGCCGGTACAATATATGAGATAAGTAATTTAAGTAATATGTTAGATAAAAGACACCACAGAGTCTGACAAATTTCTTTCATTTTTGTATCAATTTCTTAAATGAAGTAATTTATTGATAACCAAATTATTGAAAAAAAAACTTTCAACTGTCTCGTTTAAAGTCATCAATCCGTACGTTCTATTGTCGATATACTGACCTTCTCTCCAAATACAATTTACCATTGAGTCAAATGCTGACTGACGTTTATCTTACTTATTGTTAGTCCATTATTTATACACTGAATTGACGACGAATATTTCTGTTATTTTCTGATCATGACAAGGAGTTAACGGCGGGTGTGACCGGTCAGCAGGAGATGCCCATGCCTCCATAGGACCCAATCTCACCTCTGATGTTTCGGAGGTCCATGTTTGCTCTGCTCCTATTTTGTTTTTGTTTTTTTTATTTTTGATTTAGAATTCTGTCCGTTGTCTCCGTATGTTTCTTCTTTCAAATTCAAGGTAAAGGGAAGAAAGAGTTCCCTTATAAAAACAAAACCGAATTTTGATCTTTTTAATGTCAAATACATGTTTCAAGAAAGATAGGCCACAAGAAGAATGTTTCAATAAATGGATGACAAAATTAATATTAACTTTGCAATTACAAATGTCGACAATTCGATAGTTGACACCTATATGTAAAACCCATCCCTAAAAATAAAGGTCGACGGATTTACATCAAAAACAAAGCTGACACCCAATCGGGATACTAGTTTACCTTAAAACAAAGGTCGACCCGTCAACATGTCGACCTGTCTTTCTGATTACATGTTGATCTATCCTGCAAACAATGTCAACCTGTTGACTTGTCAACACGTCGACTCTTTGCTCTTTGACCTGTCGACTAAACATTCTGTCAACCCGTCGAACTGTCATCTGTCGACCTGTCAATATGTCTTTTTGTCTCCAATGTTATCAAAAAGTACATAGAATTTCGATATTTATTTTTTACATTTCAATCGAAAGTATACCTTTTTATGTTAAGAATTCAGATTTGTGTTAAGTATAGGTAACCACACTCTGGTTTTGATAATTGCAGTTGTTTAAAAATAAGGAAAGCTTGCTCTTTGAATAAATCCTTTTTCGTTGGAAAACAATCTTTTACAATACTTGACAAGTATTTTGTGCCACAGAATTCAGACTGTGTTAGGAATTTTTGTAGACTATATTGTTGCTGATATTGTATTTATTTAAACAATGAATGATATATATATTAAAAAATGTGTCAAGGAATATGTTTTTTTTTTATTTTGCTTTTTTTTAAAATAAAAGTGTCGAATAAGTTGGGCACTGTATATATAACAGTGTTTGGCTTTTGTAGAGTGTTCCTCACATCAGTGTTTAAATGACGGAGCATGTCAAACTCTACCTAATGGCGAATCAGTTTGTCATTGTACAGAAAACTTTTGGGGAAAATATTGCGAAAACGGTACTTTTAAAATATCTTTAACAAACATTCTGTATTTTTAAACTAATGAACTGGTAAAACTCTAAATACTTTGCAGTGGAAAAACAGTTTTGTAAATAATGATCTAAACTTACTCAAATATTTTGCGAAACATTTTTCTTTATACTCCTTACTCTGAGTTCTAGAAAACAAATGTATATAAAAAGTGAAGTAAATTAAATGCATTTTTAAAAATATTTTTTACAGGATTTTGTGACAGTCATTCTTTTTGTCAAAACAATGGTGTGTGTTATAAGAATGAGAACGAGGTCAAATGTCTTTGTCCTCTAGGGTACACAGGAACATCTTGCTCATCTGGTAAACGAAAAAGTTCAAAGTATACATATTGTACTATGCAGAATTGTGTTATAACTATTCATATTAAAATCATTTCCCAAAAGTGACAAATTCCTCTTTTTTAGAAGCCAACAAGAACTTTACGAGTAATCAAGACTATGGGGTTTGTATGATTTTGTGTAAACAAAATTGCCTTTCGTTTTAATATACAAAGAATATTAATTCAACTTTTTCACAGGGTCATTTTACGGAGACGGCATTACCAGAGACTGTAACGTGTTATTTAGACACACCATGTTTGATACCTGTTAGTGTCACAAAAAATAAAAATAACATGTAAGATATTTGTACAAACATATACCTTTTAAAACGATCACAAAACATCTCTCTCTCTCTCTCTCTCTCTCTCTCTCTCTCTCTCTCTCTCTCTTAAGATTGAAATATATTATATTCATAGGCCAAACCTTGCACCAGGATCAATCGACAGAACGCTTAGGCTTTCGGAATTAAGTTTGGAAAATGTTGTGTCATCGGGTGGAATTGTCAGGGGGAAAATTATTGTCATAGGACAGGAAGTAGGACTGAAAGGATTGTGTCTTGATTCTTTCGGCAAACCAAGGTAATGTTTGATATCAATGTTTAACTTTTTACCAGAATATATGTTCTTTTATACTGAATCCCAATAGCCTTAATTGTACTGAAAAGAACAAGCATTACACTTTTTGATGTAAAATTTGCAGAAATGGTAAAACAGAAGATGAAATTTGCTTTCATGTAAACGTTATAAAAGGTACGTTCGTCAAAGCTTAAACCAATTTTTAATTTCTTTAATGGATTACTTTTGCAGCTGTTGTTAATTGATTTTCATTTGTTTTCAGGAAATTATTTGAGAACAAATGAGGTAAAAATTAATTGATGTTTTCTTGATAAACTATTGAAACGGGTTTTATGAAATTAAGTAAAATCTTAAGTTATATCGCATGTTGCAATTTCATAACATATAAAAAATATTCATGAACTGTTATTCGTTATTCGATCATTGAAAAACATTCTAGATAGACTGTTCAAAATCGTACTAAGAAAACTGTAATATTTTTACGCCAATTGATCGACAAATAATTATTTACGATATTATTAGTTCAAACCTCATTTTGTGCCCCCCACGTTTCCGGATAAAACTGTACTTCAATGTAAGACCCACGAACAGTGTCATCTCAGTTTGTGGGCAAAGAACAAGCTTTTGGAGAGGAGCTGGTACGAATTTTACTTTGATTTATTACGTTATTGAGCAAGCACTTCTAACACTCTTATTTCCACGTCTAGACATTGCATAAATTAATATTTTGAATATTTGCTGCCTGACATTTAGTATCACTGAAAAAATAAACATTCAATATTATTTGACAGTCCACTTCTAAAGACAGACAAGAAGATAGAGGATGGAGTGTATATTTTCCCCCAAGCTAGTAGTGCCCTTTCACCATGTGTGTTTGATGTCGTCATTACGGGCAACAACGTCACAGATCTCGATCTGTGTTTTTCACTCTATGACAATAATGAGTAAGTCTACAGATACTAAGAAGAAATTGTCTTTTCCCCTTTTTGATACTTAAAGACAGGACAAAATTATGCGGTCGGTAGGTTGGGGGAATTTCTAATTCAAAAATCCTTGCCATTTTAATGTTTAAAAAGTTATAAGTGAATACAAAAAAAATTGTTCACTGGGGGTTAAAAAAATTAAGTCGGGTCATTTTTTAATTAGGCTGTCTGGAGAGGGCAACAAATATTGTCTTTCTTTTTTTTAGTATTCATTTCAAAACTTTCTTAACATTTTATTAACAATTTTATCTCTACACAAGTGCAAACTTTTTTTTTGGACATTGAGAAAAATATATTGTATAAAGGAGTTAATAATGAGCTTATTTATTTAATTTTCACTGTGTGGTGCGTGGCATTTACCCTCGGGAAAAATGTTCAAAGACAACACAGTATCAGTGAATAGAAGTCACCGTTAATTACTTCAATAGAGAAAATACATGTAAATAACATGTTCAGTTAATTTATCTTGGCCTTTTTAAATGTTAAGAATACTTGAATTCATTATAATTGAATAATATATTGTAAATTTCTATTTTTTACAATTTAGATCTAAAGGCAGATCACTCTAACTGCAGAAAAATACCTTAGAATCAGAGCTCTTTAGTGTGCAGTGAAGCGAGGGTTCTTAAAGTGTCTTAAATAATAATTTAAAAAAAAGATACCCTTGCATGTACCTTCCTATTCATTTTTAACTTGAGTTAATTAAGGGGGCAACTCACATTTTTAAAGATGGCCATACCAAAGTTTTCTCGAGCTTTACATATGCATCGTCGAACATTTGCATCTTTTTTTACTTTAAGAAATTCATTATTTCAGGGAAAATGTTGATATCCGTTGCTATACAATTCAGATCCTACCAAATATAACAGGTAATTTTTTAGTTCATTATTTAAAGGAAAAGATAGTGCGCATTATGCCAAAAAATAACATTTTAAATCATAAAAAAGTAAATTTTTAATATATTTGCTTTTGTTCTAAAATTAAATATGACCGAAGTCTATGCTTTTTTAACTGAAAAAGAAAGCCACAAGGTAAGTTAACAGTATTTTAACTAAAAAATATTTGTTCCTTTTGCCCATGCCAACTTGATTGCAATACTATGGAATCAGAAATTTTGTGGTATCTCAGCTTTTGTGGAGTTTGTGGATACCTATCATCTAAGAATTACCATCTTCCACGATTAAATAAAGGGTTCTGAAGTGTTATTTCTTTTTGCAATTTTTAATGAATAAACAGTATTATGCCCCTATGAAGCTGTACAATAAAATTCATCGAAGAAAATAGACCCCGTGGATTTTAATGGCTCTACCGTACACGTTTTGCTATCATCAGTTGGACATATAATATGGAGATTACTCCTCAATGTCATCTTTTGCATTTAGTATTTTTCATGCATTTAAAAAATCTATTTCGTTTTGATTACATGTGAGTCTTGCTAAAACGTTTCTGTAAAAATTACTTCAAGATACGTCAAACAAAAAAGTCGATAGATTTTAATAGACATACAGATGTTGAATACAGAGACGTATATACACCACTTGAATATGCTAATCTCCCCTTCTATCCTTGTTTCAGTGAAGGGAGCTTGTGTGGGTGTTTCCTGTTATAATGACGGATTCTGTGATGGACAAAACAGTCCTGCAACATGCAAATGTCGCTCAGGGTTTTCAGGAGAGAGTTGCTCAAAAGGTGTTGCTAGCAAATGCAAAATTTAACTTTTGAGCCTAAATTTTTTAAAGCAGTTGGAACGTTTGTCAAAACTTTTATGTAGTGCTCATTTTCTGATTTCGAATACTGTAGAAGTACTTTTTCCGCGTGGTATTAATTTACGCTCTGTACACGGTCACAAATATTCCGCGGAAATTTGTCCAAGCCTATTTAATATAAACGTAAAAAAATTAAGTGGCAGTCTAAGAAATACGTGTAATTTTCTACCCGCGGATTAAAAAGAAATTTAGATTCCGCGGAATAATGACCCCGTGGAAAAAACTACGTCTACAATAACCTGTACAGTTTTTGATTTAATTACATGTGGGTTTTTTTATATTTTGCAGAGTTTGGAATTGTTCAAGGACAAAATAATTACACCCATGGAGTAGTAAGCTAATAACTTGATTTATTAACGTTATCAGTATGTCCTTGCACCTTTACTCCCCCGAGACAACAGACACCACCTTTGATATTAAATGAGCTTTGAATACTAGTATGCCTATTTATGATGTTTATAGTTGCATGAGCAAATAAGCTTGATAACTTTATTTTATCACATATTTTCACCTTTATCCCGTTGATATAGCTTATGTGATATCGTTTTCGTATCAACACTATGTATTCCTACGCCGCGTGACGTAATGTAAAAAAAAACAAATATATGTGCATGAAGGAGAGAATGACTAAATTTGTCAAATTTCACATTATTTGATATATTTTTAACAAATTTTCATTCATGAATTAAAAATTAGTGCTGAGATACTTTGAATTCTTTCATTTTTGTACGAACTATTTCATAAAGCGTAATATTATTTATTACGTTATTTTGTCCGAGGTACCCGAAAGGAAACTTTGAATTAGAAATAAAGACAAAATACACATTTATAGTAAACAAAAATATGTGATAAAAAGAATCTCCCATGGTTTGTGGTTTGATATGATATTTATCCAACTCGTAGTGTGTTTTCTATCCCCTCGCCAAGGCTCGGGGATAGAAAACACACAACTCGTTGGATAAAATCATATCAAACCACAAACCATGAGAGATCCTATATATCTTCATATTTCATTGCAAGGACGGCATCTGAAAAAAATGATAGATTTTTGGTTTCAAAATGATTCTGAATGCACAAATTAATTTATTTGAACTATTCAAAGACTAATCCTATGCAATCAACGAACTTTAGTCTAATAATTTTCTAAAGGAGTATTACAGGGATGGTATATGTCAAGCTTATGGTTTAAAAGGGAAAAAAATGAAATCAAGAGGACTATTAAACATTTGTATTTATGAATTGAGTGGACTTATCAAACAAACACCATTCAACTAAAACGATAAATTTTATCTTTTATACATGTATGTATTGGACAATAATGATTAAATTTTGATAAAGAAAAAATGAACTGAATGTCAACTCCTATTTTCAATAGCGAAAAGAAATGTAAAACGAAACAGTCACTATAAAATCCTTCTGGTCCTCTTTGTGTCAAGCATCTCGAATCCAGTTTAAAGTTAGTTTTTTTTTTCAGATATTTTAGTAGAATGTACCTTTAAGGACTTTCAGAAAATATACTGTAATGTGGCTAAATAGAGTACATAGAATACAGACCACTTGCTAAAACGAAGCATTTAACCACAATTTCCAATTTCAGCCATTATTTGGAGATGTTGCATTGCCAAAATTAATAAAATGTCCGCAGTCAAAAGATTGTTCCATACCTTTCACTGTGTCCAATGCTAACAAGTAAGTTAATAGCAGTGCCTACATGAATAGTAGTGCCATCTAAAAAAAACCAAATTATTTAAACAAATGGACATTGGTAAAAAAAAAATCATGTACTTTGGTTTATGTCGTAGTTCTGGGCTGTCATTAACTACCATACGTATCGTTATTTCATTTTTTAATTGCAGCTTTTAATTACGGTTTCAACAAGAACATGTTTATTTTTAGATTTAATGTGACATGGAATGGAACAAGTATTGAAACGAAGAAATTGGTCTATTCCGCTAAGATAAAGTCACATGACTTTACAGGGGAGGCAGTGGTCGTCCACAGGGCGCTAGGAATAGATCCCTTCTGTTTATCTCTGACGTCAGAAAACGGGTATGTTTACAGCTCTCATTTATGATGTATAAAATTACTTGTATAATGTATAATTTCACTTGTATGATGTTTAATTTTACTTTTATGATGTATAATTTTACTTTTATGATGTATAATTTTACTTTTATGATGTATAATTACACTTGTATGATGTATAATTTCACTTGTATTAAGTATAATATAACTTGTATAATGTATAAAATCACTTGTATGATGTTTAATTTTACTTTTATGATGTATAATTTTACTTTTATGATGTATAATTTTACTTTTATGATGTATAATTTTACTTTTATGATGTATAATTTTACTTTTATGATGTATAATTTTACTTTTATGATGTATAATTACACTTGTGTGATGTATAATTTCACTTGTTTGATGTATAATTTCACTTTTATGATGATGTATAATTTCATTGTAATTCCATAACTTATCTGAAATCAAAATTGGTGTTTATCTTACGTTATACTATAATAAATCAACATTGAGAACATCAGGAATTTCATCATTTTTCTGTTTTGATAAAGAAATAACCCTTCAAATATAATTTTCAGGGATGTATATGATAGTGTTTGCTGCAACATATTGACAGAATCAGGTAATTTGACTTCTTTTACCAAATGAAAAAATTGATATCTCTGCATGATACTGTGAAATCACTAATTTTCGTGGGGGTTAAATTTTCGTTGTTTTCGTGGTATGAAGAAACCCACGAATTTATGTCCACCACGAAATGTAAATTTTCTTATGCACAACTACTAAAAACTTCATCCACGAAATCAAATCCCCACGAACCAACATTTTTTCTTCAAATCACGAAAATTTGACCCCAAAAAATATGTGATTTTACAATATCCTTTAATAAATAATTTAAAAAAATGTTACATAGTATCTTTTAACCAACACTTGATTTATGGTTCTACCTGTCTAGTTAAAACATACAGTCTCCTTTGCAAGGTGTTTCTACAATCAATGAAAAATTAAAACATTCTCTATTGCAGGAGCTGATTCTAATCAACTCGAAAATGACCAGGTTTGAAAGCAGGAAATTTGCATAAATGAATTCTTTATTAAATATAAATTATTCGTTCCTTATTTTTCCATAAACCCCCAATCCTAAAATATCATTTGTTCATACACAGATTTTTTCGTAATTTTTTTTCTGGAATACGTTTCCACCCAGTCTGTCAGTCCAACAGCCTAATCATTTAATATAAAAAATAGTTAATGAAATAAGGATACTTTATTTTATCATAAGTAATTTAAAGCGTATTTTTAAAGCATTTAAATACAGACTGAGTTAATTAGAGAACTAGGTAGATATCTGCATTGTATTTTATAAATATCTTTATAAATAATTTCATTTTTGTAATGAATAAGTCGGTCAGTTGGTAATTTTATATTTAACTACTTATTGTTACATGTTTGCAGCCTCACTTTATCAATCCTTCACCGACAAATGGTTCGGAATTTACTTGCAGTCCAGGAAAACCATGCCATGTTACTCTCTCACTGAGCAAAGGAAACGATATCAAATGGTGACCAAGTGTTATTTTGAATAAAAGTTATCATTTGTCAAATTGAAACATTTAAAATTTCTATGACATATTTCATTTGAATTCAAACTCTTATCAGATTTGCGAGAAAAGGCTCCTAATTTACATTTTCTGGGGGTTTTCTTATTCACAGTCCAGAAATAAAGGATAGATCTGATGACGATACATCGGTCCATATATTTTCCTCTCCGTCCACTGCAGAATGCCATAATGACGTATGGATCGGATCCTCAGACAAAGACAATGGAAAAAAGAAAGAATATTGCTTTCAAACAATGGTTACCGGGTAACGCATTGAATAAAATCTTTACTATTTAAAATAACACTGAATGAAAAGCGTGAACAAACGAACAGTAATTGAAGAATTTTTCAAACGTTTCTCAAAAATTGTAACATATTTTACCATTTTCACTCACTATATACTAAAAGATTGAAAATTAATTTTGATATGGTAAGTAAAAATTATAAAAATTTTGCAAAAAAAAAAAAAAAAAAAAAAAAAAAAAAAAAAAAAACATTAAAATAAAAGGTATTCTTATTTTAGTGTACCTGGTGAGATGCGGTGTTTTCAAGTACACTTTGAACCACATGGTAAGATTAACTTCCGTACTTGATTTTATTTGTAACCATTGTTTGTTTTGTTTTTCCTCTTCTGAACCTTATCGTATATTAAATACTCTATGAATTATTCCAAGTCATATAACGTTAAATTGCTATATTACTTTTTCCTCATAGAATTTTTGAAAATTATTTTACAAAGTTTAAATATTGACAGTTCTGCCACCACCTCCTCCTCCCACCACCACCACCACCACAACAACAACTCCGACAACTACAATAAAGACAACTCCAGAATCAACAACAACAAAATTAACAACAACTACCTCAACAACACCCATAACTACAGAACAAACAATTAAGACAATAACATCTTCACTAACTGGAAAGTCTTCTGATACGGGTGCAACAATTTCAAATACAGATACAGCAACAAGTCCGTCTAATGCAGGTACAAAAATAAATCCGTCGAATGCAGACACAACAACTAATTCATCTAGTGCAGGTACAATAACATCTAGTGCAGATACAAAAACAAAATCGTCCAATGCAGATACAACAACAAATCCGTCTAATGCAGGTACAACATCAATTCCGTCTAATGCAGGTACAGCAACAAATCCATCTAGCGCAGGTACAACAACAACATCTAGTGCAGGTACAACATCAAGTCCGTCAACAAATGCGTCCAATGCAGGTACAACATCAAATGCGTCCAATGCAGGTACAACATCAAATCCGTCTAATGCAGGTTCAGCAACAAATCCGTCTAATGCAGGTTCAGCAACAAATCCGTCTAATTCAGGTTTAGCAACAAATCCGTCTAGTGCAGGTACAGCAACAAATCCGTCTAATGTAGGTTCAGCAACAAATCCGTCTAATGCAGGTACAGCAACAAATCCGTCTAATGTAGGTTCAGCAACAAATCCGTCTAGTGCAGGTACAGCAACAAATCCGTCTAATGCAGGCTCAGCAACAAATCTGTTTAGTGCAGGTTCAGCAACAAATCCGTCTAATGCAGGTTCAGCAACAAATCCGTCTAGTGCAGGTACAGCAACAAATCCGTCTAATGTAGGTTCAGCAACAAATACGTCTAATGTAGGTACAGCAACAAATCCGTCTAATGTAGGTACAGCAACAAATCCGTCTAATGTAGGTTCAGCAACAAATACATCTAATGCAGGCTCAGCAACAAATCCGTTTAGTGCAGGTTCAGCAACAAATCCGTCTAATGCAGGTTTAGCAACAAATCCGTCTAGTGCAGGTACAGCAACAAATCCGTCTAATGCAGTTACAACAACAAATACATCTAGTGCAGGTACATCAAAAAATCCGTCGAATGCAGGTACATCAACAGATCCATTGAATGCAGGTACAACATCAAATCCGTCAAATGCAGGTTCAGCAACAAATCTGTCTAGTGCAGGTGCAACATCAAGTCCGTCAACAAATCCGTCAAATGCAAGTTCAGCAACAAATCGGTTTAATACAGGTACAACAACAAGGAATCCGTCTAATGCAGGTTCTGCAACAAATCCGTCTAATGCAGGTTCAACAAATCCGTCCAATGCAGGTACACCATCAAATCCCTCTAGTGTTGGTACAACAACAAAACCTACGAATTCAGGTACAACTGTTAGAATATCAAATTCATTAGCAACAGCGGGAACAACAAAGGCTCAAGGACCTACTACAGCTAGTCATTGCAAAGTGATGAAAGGTAAGGTATTTAGAATTAAATTTGAAAATGATGTATTTTTTATTTTAGTTTCAACCAATTTGTAACAACTTTTCCTCCTCTTTTTTTAGCCAAAGAAAAAGCGGTATGTCATTTTTGATTTAGTAAATATCACAAAACTTTTCATTTCGATTCTCTATACTTTTTCATTCAATTTTTAACAGAAAGACTTTTCTAATCAACCACAAATTTAGAGATTTAAACGTATTTATGTGCCAACTTTAACTTCTCATGATCAATTTTAAGATATCCAAATTTAATTTTTTTTTTTGAAAAAATGTTGTTGTATTTCAGTGCACAAATATTCTTCATATTCTTCATATCAAGACTTTTTAATAATGTTATTAGCAGAAAAATATTCTATTCTCAAGTCTCTTCATTTTAAAATGATCACTTTTTTTTCTCAGACAACGCTCTCAATTCAGTCTCTCAGATTATTATAAATAAGAATGCAACACAAAGCTGGGGAACTTTCTATGTTTTTACTGCAATCAACAACTTTAACAGATTTTTAGCTTTAAGTAATCTGGGAAAGAAAGTTAGGTACACTGTTCTATTCAAAGTTAAGACCTGTCAACTGCCTACTCCTCCAAGACAACTGTTTTCACCTCTGGGATATCTAGGCTTCCGTGTGTTATTCTTCACATAATTGTAGAGTTATAGATTTTTTTAATTCGTTATCTTCACTTTTTACTCACTCTTAACAGAATTTCTAGCTTATGAAAACCTCTTCACCGTCGCGGTAGCTAAATCGGTATATACTAGTCAAAATTTCTAAGTCCCCAGGTAAGTGTTTGTTTTACACTGCTTTTATACTAAATAATTACGACAATATAAATTGATAACTACAGAGCATAGAAAAATATAACTTTTTTGTGAATTTTGAAAATTTAGAAACATTTTGTCACAGAGCGGGGGATTGTACACGCCTTCCAGCCCTCTTTCTTTACAAGAATTATGGATGATGAAAAGAAAAAAAGTGAAACAAATGGTTGTAGTCATATTATCAATAAACCGAACTGAATCATTTTCAATGCATTTATCATATCGTGAATGCTGTAGCTGCGCAGTTCTAACATAATTAATTTCCTTCTAATTAAAACTAAATAAACTTAATTATTTACTAATTTTGGTCTTTAACAGTAGGTAATGAATGCATTAGCACTTTGAGTAACTTTGGGCTAGTTTAGTGGAGTATTAAGCGCATTCTTGGTATTTCTTATTTTACATCAGACCAGATCCAAAATGGCTTGTACATCCTCCTTAATTAATTTTTAATGAGTGCAAAGAAATTGCACGTGCAGATATGTTCCTTCCACAATCATAGTTAGTAATTCTTATGCAGTAGCCCTGTTGATGCGTTGCAGAACGTGTATACGCCTTGACCATTGGCACTTCCGGTTCCAGTTTTAGTAAATTTCCGGTAAAACCTTAGGCTGGTTCAGTGGTATTTGTTGAAAATCTACCAATTTTTAATGATTATAAGGAATACAAATATGCTTTGTGCATCTTCCTGACGGTATTTTAACGGTTTTAAATAACATAAACAAATACAAAAAAAGGAAATACAACTCTCCTTTAATACCACCAGCTTGGACCATGTCAACTTCACTTGCACATTGTCGTTCGTACGGTGTGTTCTCCGAACGGC
>PRKT01002258.1:6531-19952 GCA_003671525.1 Saccostrea glomerata | reverse complement strand
AAAAAAAACAAAACAATGAAATTGGGGAGAAAGTAAAAAAAAAAAACAAGATTATTTAGAGAATTTCTGCCCCCTACACCCCCCCCTCCCATCGCTCGTGGAAAATAGAAGACATGTGCAGTTCGCAGGTGGAAGGTCTGATCTCCCCACGCACTGGATTATATTATGTGTACATGTGAATTGAACGGACTGTTAATATATCCAGTAAAAAATATTACACTTTTGCTTCTGCACTTCTGCACTAGGCATTCATATCATATTTGACATTTAATGCAATAAAGTATATTATATATGATATCCTAGCTCAATAGATAAAAATGCATCTGTGAATAAAAAAAAAAAAAATAAAAAGATGGAGATCTATCCAAAAGTAAAAACCCATGCATTTTCTGAGTCACTGATGGATTCTAACGGGAAAACACATTCAGTGTGTAAAATTGTCTAATTTTTTGTGCTGTAAAAATAATTAATTTAAAAGATCTCCAATTTTCCGTTGCGTTTTTCTTTAAAAACGCTAAAAAAATTTAAAAAGTCTCCATTGTTCATACAATTCTCATTTTCGGCAGCCTTAGTTATAGAGTAAAAGCAGGAAAAAAACGGAAGTTATATGTCATGTTTAAACTAATAAAAGCTCAATAGGAATTTTTTTTGGTTTTAATCCCCTTCCTTAATGTAATGTATTAAAAAATTAAGATCAACAAAGATATAAAAGAAGCAGTAAATAAAACAATTTATTATTATTCTATACAATTTAGCTATGTGGTAGGTAGTACACCGTCACGTGACAAACATTTTTATTTGCCTGTCGTCATCATTATTTTATATACTGACTCTTACATTGTGCAATAAAAGATGAAATGCAAACATGTAAGTTTGCAGTTATATATAATCAATATGTCCAATAGGTTTTTATACAAAATTATTAAAAAATAATAGCTGATAAATAAAAGTCTAGGCTTTATCTTTAAGTTCCTTAAAACATTGATCAGTTTTTTTTTTTTTTTAGATTTTCCAATAATTTTTGCCATTTTGTGTATTATAGATTTTTTTTAAGAAATAATATTTCCTTGAACATTCTTCTTACAACTCTAGAATTCAAATTACAGTCACAGCTCTCTTGTGCATTTCTAACAGTATAAACATTGTATTTTGCTAACTATGCACAATAATTCAGAAGTAGAAGTGTGTTATATGTTTTGTGTAAATTCCAAACATCACGTTTTAACATGAAAAATCTGGGATAAAACATAAATACAAACCGTTCCACCATTTCAAAAATTCATTCCAAGATGCTTTTAAATTAAAACTTTTACAAAGATAAAATATATGCTCTATTGTATATATTCTTTAAAGGTTTTGCATGATGGTGATTTATTTATACCCATATCATATTATAATATCATTTCATGTGCTTAAAATCCTTTTATTTATTTATATTTTGAAGATTTCAAATCAGTCTCACTATTACGTAGGAAATCACAAATATATTCTTCATGTCTGATTTTTTAAAACTAATATCAATCTGAATAGTGTCTGTATTTTGATCCGTTTTCTGATGTAGTATAATTTACGGTCAACAAATTTGTAAAGGAAGCAGTAAATAAAACTATTATGTTCTATCATGATTATTCTATACAGTTTAACTATTTGCCAGGTAGTACACCGTACACACGTGATAGCAACATTAAACTTTACAATTTCCCGTCGTTGTCATGCTTTTCATTATATTCAATCTCTTCTAAAATCTTTGTTGTTTTTTTTTTGCAATAATTATCGTTTGATAAATGAGAACGTCTGATAGCAACAATTCACAATGGTAAAGAAGGGATCCATCTATCCAAACAGGTAAAAGTACGAAATTAGCGATCTCTTTTCCATTGGAAAATCATGTGGAAAATTAGCCTCTGAATTGTCCAAAAGACTTCTCTAACGTGGTTAAGTAACTTTTTTTAATTCACTGAAGCGTAGCTGATTATGAAAGTTTCTGTTTGTATTTTTCGGTGTAATGAACATTTTACTGCATAATCCCCCAATTAAAATATATTGGGAAATCAACAGAGAAGCAGCGCAATTTCTGTGCATTAAATATGCAGTTTGATATATAGGTGGCCCTGTAACGTTTTGATCGCCCGTCATACAGTTCAGGGAGCTACAGATCAGCAGCTGTAAAGTAGGGCGTAAACTTCCGTCTCTTTTTTTTTTACAACAACACTAATGCTTCTCATTACCATCTCTCTCATTGCATACTGCCGTTGATCATTCAGTTATCTGCTCAATGAATAACCTATCTGTCTTATTATCAAACAAATAAGTCATCTTAAACAAAAATAATCTACACAGGAATCATAAAGAGTCAAATAGACAGAATCTTTGGGGTACGCGGTGCGTCTGTACAATATACTCATTTGGGCTATTGCATAAACGTTGTTCAGCGCGCATGTGTGCATCTAAAGTGAGTTCTACACTATTAACATTGCATCGAGTAGATAAGCCATGGTGTGAATCCAAGATTTCACAAATTGTAAACATAGATATAATTACTCGCATTAAGATTCATATTTGAAACAAATGTAATCTTTTATTCATGAGTCACTGCAATTACCGTTATGGTAAATGGCAACAAATCGTTTTGGCTGCTGACAGAGTACGCGTTTGCAAATGTGAAACAAATTTAAAGTCAGAAGGGCGCTTTACATTTAATTAAGGTATTCAGCGGAAGACCTTCTAGTGATTCTTAAGTTTCTTTTTCACTTTCTTATTATTAAGGTCTTCTGTTTCCAACGAAAAACCCTATTGTTTCGTTCGGTTTCTTTTTCCCTATTATTATTCCTTCAACCGATTTTTGTGCACGCAATTTCTCAGAAACGGCTGGTTTGATTTATATCAAAATTTCAGGTCTGAAAGATATTCAATTGATCTTGATAGGTTTTTTTTTTGCTTTTTGATGATGTCACTTTCGGTCGTGAGATATGGACTATTTTTTTTTTTTTGATTTTCAGAAAGTCGCCTTCTGCGGAAAAATCCTCCAAATTGACTAAAGATATTGACCAAAGATTTTTAGTGAGTATACAGGAAGGTTTGCTGAGTTGCAGTTGGGTGCCTAATTTTTTTTAGCGCAAAAGGCGCCGGAGCTTCGTAGGGCCCGAAAAAATGTCTTAGAAACATCTCACAAAATTTGAATTATTTTGTTTCATATCTTCTTACCTGTTCATAATTTGTTATGGCATATTGAGGGAAAAATGTGCAAAATATTCAGAACTTTGATGTAATATAAAGAAAAAAGGGTCTAGATGCTCGAATTGGGGGCCAAGAGGGGCCAAAAGTCTTTTATCTATAACTCTTTAATGATCAATATTTTGTTATACATTACCGAAGAAAAAGTATTTATCTAAACGATTTGCAACAATATATTATAAACTCTTGATCATATGAAACGTAATAAGGGTTCACAACTGACCAGAATGTCAAATCTTTGATGTTTTGTATCTCAAGAAAAGGGGAATATTTTGATAAGCAATATTGAACAAAAGATGGTCAAAATAATGTTCCAAACAAAATGCACCATTTTAATTTTTGTAAAATGGCCCCATTAGGGACATGGAGCGATGATCCCTAAATATTTCCATTTAGCATATCTCCATAAAGAAAAGAACTATCTGAATATGTGTTGAACAAAATATCTTCAAAATCATGAAATCTTTCATTTTATAACAAGAAAAAGAAGGGGCTCAGAGGAGCCAGAAGCCTTTTATCATAACTCTTTAATGATCAATATTTTGTTATACATTAAGGAAGCAAAAGTATTCATCTTTACGCTTTGCAACAATATATTATAAAATTTTTATCATGTGTTACGTAATTAGGGGCCACAAGGGGCCAGAATGTCAAATCTTTGATGTCTCGAAAAGGGGGAATATTTTGATAAGCAATGTTGAACAAAAGATGGTCAGAATAATGTTTTAAACAATATGCATCCTTTGCTTTTTTTGTAAAATGGCCCCATTAAAGACTTGGAACGATGGCCCCTAAATATTTTCATTCAAAATATATCCACAACAAAAAGAAATCTCTGAATAAGTATGGAACAAAAAATCTTCAAAATCGAGAAACCTTTCATTTGATACCAAGAAAAAGGGCCTGACCCCTCAAATTAGGGGCTCAGAGGGGTCAAGAGTCTTTTATCTATAACTCTTTAATAATCGATATTTTGTTATGCATAACTGTAGCATAAGTATTCATCTTAACGCTTTTTAACAATATATTATGAAATTGTGATCATATGCTATGTAGTTAGGGGTCACTAGGGCCCAGAATGTCAAATCTTTTAAGGAATCAATTAAACCTTTTAATCAATTAAGGACTTTTAGGGGTTGCCCCTAAATATTTCCTTTCAGCATACATGTATCTCCACAAGGAAAAGAAGTCTCGAAATAGGTGTTGAAGAAAAAGTGTTTGAAATCACAAGACCTTTCATTTGATATCAAGAAAAAGGAGCTGACTCTTCAAATAAGGGGCTCATAGGGGCCAAAAGTCTTTCATCTTTTTCTCTTTACCGATCAATATTTTGTGATACATACCAAAGCAAAGATATTCATCTTAACGATTTGCAACAATGTAAAATTAAGTTATAAAAAGTTATAAAATTTTGATCAAATGTTACGTAATAAGGGGTCGCAACTCGCAAAGGCCCAAAATGCTATATTTTTTATGCTTTACGAAAAGGGGGAGTATTTGAATGAGCCATATTGAACAAAAGATGCTCACGAAGATATCATAATATAAATCAGAACCTTAAATTTAATGAAGGAAAACTTAATTTCATTCTCTTTTAACGCATATCTTATTCAAAATCACATCTCATTTATCAACGGAAGACCTACTCGTTGCTCGCAACGAGATCGTATATAGTTAATGTTTTTTTTCTTACTGATTTTGTGTACGCGATTTCTCAAAAACAGCTCGATTTCCATGAAACCTTGAGGCCTAATGAGGCATTACTTGAAGTAGATTTATTCTTTTCCTTTTGATGACGTCACTTCCGGTTCGGTGTTTTGCGAATTAATGATTTTTAGAGGGTCACATTGTCCGGCAGTTTTCTCAGATAGCATTTAACACAAAAGTTTGAAATTCTTAATGATGCTAGAGCAATCTTTGGAAAGGTGCATTTGGTAAAAAGTATCATAACTACCAGAAGTACGAAGCGCCGACGCTCGCGATGGCCCGAAAATAATCCTATCGCAAATTTCAAAAATTTTAACACCTATTTTACGATATCTTTTTATCTAGAAATATTTCGTTAAAACATGTAGAACAAAAGAAGTGAAGAATCCCCCTTTTCGAGATATAAAACGTCAAAGATCTTTCAAATGATATTTCAAAAAGGGTTGGCCCCTAAAATTAAGGGCGCCTTGATTACAAGTGTAACGAATACTAATTTTTATTTTTGCAGTTCTTGACAAGTTTTAAGGTAACATCCGTCACCGGGAGTGTAAAAAATAATTTTCTGTCCGTCGTTATCACTTCCGGTCAAACCGGAAATAGCCAAAACTTGCTTATTGTCGCATTAATTAACGTAGATTTAGAAGAATATTCGAAATTAGATAAAAAAAATCAAATAGATTAAATACTACAGACACACTGTTTATTCTTTAACAATGTTAAAGCCCCCCACCACCCCTACCACCCCCATCCTCCCCACCTCCCACCCCTACCCAAAAAGGCATTTCAGGCTCTCTGGAAAGCCAAACTTGCTTTCCATGCTTTCATATTGAAGATAGTTATCTTGATTGTTTTTGTTGAGCATGTGATTGGTATCAATACGGTTGAGGATTTTTGAACATTTTCATTACATTTTGAAGTGCACCTACTTGGTTAGTAGTACTACTTGACGCCACATCATGTGATCCTCGTTTATCGAAATCACTTAATTCTTTGACAGTTTACTGTTTTGTTTTTCTGTTTCCCACATATTTTAATGATTTAGTTGATTTTATTGCTGTTTTCTCCAACATATTAAGTAATTGTTATTGGAAGAAAAAAATATACAGGAAGAAATAGGATACACATTTTTTTTTCAAAACATTTAATTTTAAGTTTTGTTTATAATACACAATTTCAAAACTTACCAGAGATAAACACAACACTTTTCGTTATATCGATAATATGTTATAAACCAGTCATTAAGCAGTAAAATCAAAGAGGAAAGGGGAACTTCCAATTTCCCTCAATGTCATTTAAATATTCTCTTGCACACTTTAACCTTGGCCATAACCTTTGAAGTTGGAGCTAGGACTTTCATGCTTCACATGTGTATTTATTGTGACAGGACCTTTCAGCTGGTATAAATATTATTGACCATGACTTAAGAGTTTGATCTACTTTTTAAAACTTTTACCTTTAATCATAACTTTTGAACAGTTAGAAATTTGTTTTCCATATTTCACAGGTGTATTTCTTGATACCTTCCTGTAGGTACCAATACTTGTGACCTTTGGAGATTGGCATGCATTTGAAAGAATTCAAGCCTTGCTATAAGCTGCCATAAGGGGACATTGTAGTTTCATGAACACACGTTGTCTCAGTTTGAATTTACATCGATTGACCTTTCATTTGAAGATTTGTTTTGATTTTGCTTGTCTATATACTTTACTAAAAAATATTATAAAATTATTTAGATACATGTGCATTTGTAGAAGTTTGCAGACTAAATACTAATAAGTACTGTTAAATGTCACCGGTCCTTGCTTTAGTTTCTACATCATTATCATCAATTAGAATAACAAACATCGAAAGGCAATTTTAAAGTCATATTATATTTTAACAAGATGTTTTGAGAAACAGTATGCACCCGGTGACAAAAGAGTTAGAAAAAAAAATTAGCATATAGGTCACAGTCAAGGTCACAAGGTCATTAACCTTGATGATTTTTGTAAGAACTTGATAAGTGGAGTATGCATACCAATTAATTATGAAGTCTCTATCTTTCGTCGTGGTTCAAAAGTTATTGTGAAGGTTCAAAAAATGGAATTTTTAGCATAAAGGTCACAATCAAGAACACAAGATTAATGACTTTGGTGTCATTCAAAAGAACCTAATTATTTGAATATGCAAACGAAATAAGAAGTGTTTAATTTTCATGTTTCAAAAGTTATTGCAAAAGTTAAAGTTTGACGACAAATATCTACTTTTAGCATATAGGTCACAGTCAAGGTCACAAGGTCATTATAATTACCTTGGTGTCTTCAAAAAGGGCTTAATTAGTGGTGTATTCATACCAAACATACAGTCACTGTCTTTTATGGTTCAAAAGTTATGGCGAAGATAAAGTTTACAGAAAAAACTATTTTCAGCATATAGGTCACAGTCAAGGTCACAAGGTCATTAATCTTGGTATCATCTAGAAAAGCTTCATTAGTGAAATATGCATATCAAATATTAGGTGTCTATCTGTCATGGCTCAAATGTTATGGCAAAGATTATAGTTTAAAGACATACAGACAGACAAACAGACAAACAGACAGAAAGACAGCCAGACAGCCAGACAGACAGCACAAAAACTATATACATGTACACCTCGAATCGATCCAGGTGCTTAAAAATGCGTCTTGAAATCTTTCTTAACCAGATAGACAAGGAAACAATAGCATTATTTGCCGACTTTGACGTACATTTCTGTTTATACTACAATTATTATTATTAGGTAAACGTTAAGGATTTGCTTTTTTGTTCAGCCAAGTGAAACTCGTATAAAATAAAAATCTCAATATCTTAATAAATACTTCTTACTTTTTCATAAAACTTAACCCATGGGAATTTCTATTGCAAAGCTGTCTTGAAATGTATTCAATTTGGTTGTCACTTGCAATGTCTTGCAGCAGCAATGTGCATAATATACTTGCAGGACTGCACAGCTGCAGGTGTAATAAAACAATAAAATGACATTTGTCGTATATTTACAGATAGTTGAACGTCATGGGTACAACTATTTGTTTTGTTCCTAGCAATTATATGCGTCTTTTTTCTATAGTTGTATGTTTTTCACCACCTAGGCATGTCTGCCATGGGAAATCGGTGGGCTGCCATTCTCATGAATCCGGAATTGAAAACTATTGAATATTTCTGTAATCTGTTGTCTCTAGTGCCCCAATTACACAAAGCAATTATAGAGAGGTATCTCTTAAAACATGTACATGTGTTGAAAGTATCGATCGACATATTTAATACTGTTTTTTTCTAAGAGTTACCTAGATGTTTACATCATATCATAGAATGCTCCTTCTTGGATTTTACAATGGACCTGATAAATTAATACGCGCCCAGTTTTAGCAGTTCCGATTGAAGTTAACCCCTGTTTTTTCTTTTGCAGGTAAGGCTATAAAATACTTTTTGTTAACTAAGTATATTAATCCTACAGGTACAGTGCGATATCAAAAAATTTTAAACACTATTGCACGAAAATAAAAAACTATATTCGCTAAGCGTAGTTTATTTCTGACGTCTGTCATGCGATATTGGCTAAAGTGAAAGTAGGAGTTGGTAAGTCGAATTTTTGTGTTTATTGTAAATTATGAGCCTTATCTCAGATATCTTACATAACTGCTAGTGTCAGTAATACATTCTGAGTATGACAAAGCCTGTGATCTCTCGCAAATCAATTTTAAATAGGTTAAACATTATACGGAGGATCCAAAAATTTCCACGTGGTTCTTGCTGACCATGATTACGTAGCGGGGAACTAATAAATGTTACTTTGTTTCAAAATACCAAAAATTTTCGAAATTATTTCCAATTACTGTGAAGTTAAAAACAGGGCTTCAAATATTATTAGTAGAGTAAATTTGGTTTTATTAATGAGCGATTAATACTTGTGTAAGATCGGATCATCCTTCATTGAGCCTCAGTCACTCAAAGTAGAATGTCCAATGACGGCTACCTGAAACGGCTCTACGTAGTAAACATATATGGTAAATCAGTTGTGTTACTTGTAAAGGAAAATTTTGATATTCAAATGTTATTTCTTTTTTGTTGTATTTTTTGTGAAAAGAGGTGCACATGGTACAAGTATTATAATTCTTTATATAATGATATTCGCACAAGATTGTACTATTTATATACAAGTCATTTTGGACCATACTCATTCTGATTTGCTGAATGATGTTTGAGATACTGAAGCAAACCTCTATTCTTTTAAGACCTCAGTGATTAAAAATTTTGGGATGCACTTTCAGTAAATAAAAACCATTCTGAATCAGTCAAAACACTGACACCCTTCAACAAAGACAGTTAGACTAATATTATTTAATAGCTAGATTTAATTTAAAGAATTTCTTTTGAACTTTTTAATAAAATTTATTGTAACTATGTTTACCATGTTTACATAATGCCTTGTTTCACTATAAAGAATATTGCTCAGATATTTCTCTGGACTACCAATTTCTGTACTTCATGTGATGCCTGTGTTGCAGCCCTCCCAAGAACTCCCTTGTAGGTGTTCTATAATAAGGTATGAGATGAGTTTAATATCACAATGAAGTGATTCTGTAAATTTTAAATGAGGGTTTAACACAGTATTATGTACATGTACTAGCTATACATCATAGTGAGCTGATTAGTCAGTTTCATTTTTTATTATTGAATTAAAATGTTCTTCTATGTGTATAGAATGGAAGAATGTATCATTTTTCTGATGAGAAATGTTTATGCAGTTGGATGAAAAGAGAGATGTTGTTTAAATTAATGTTTATATGTGTCCATCAAATTGTCTCTAGCCATGGTCAGAGTCTGCCTATACAGCTCTCTCTTACAGTGCAAGAACTAACTTTGTTTCAGCATCGATGCTGATTTGAATGCTTTCTTTGCTTGCTGATGCTGATATTCGCAATGTATCTTTTTTTTTCAAAGCTTATCCTGATGCTAGGTCGTTGCTGAATTAAAGCTGATGCTTATTTTGCTGATGCAGATGCTGATTTATGTAACAAAATTAGTTTCTTGTACTGAACCCATGGCTGCTTGAGCAAGTAAATTAATAATCAAGCCATATGTAGGCCTATAACATAATGTTATAAATCAATGTACATGTACATATATTGCATTGACCTTAACAGTAAACAACAAATCTTCGGTAAATAGTCTGGATGAAGAAATTAAGGTCAAATAAGAGATTATTTTTAATTAATAAAAATCTTCAATCTCTTTTGGGAGGGACTGTTTCTGATCATCATCTTGTAGCTTACTAACAGTAACACAGGTCATTATATCAGGTTTTTAAAATTCTGCAATTAAATCCTGACCTTGTCATTTAACCTTAAGATTTTGTACTGAAACTTGTTTGCCTCATTTAAGATTATGATCATATGCTTTTCTCATTTACTTCCCAAAGAAGAATGACATGACCACCAGTTGAGTTTACCTTAATCTTATTTATGGTTGACCTCTTTGTTTACAAATTAGAATATTTATCTCTAGTATATGGATTAAACTATACTGTGATCTACACAAATGTAAATTAAAATGAGAAACACATGTATATTCAATGCAACAAACAGTTTCGGCAAATATTTACAATGTTACCATAATTGCTGAGGGATGTGTAACCTTTGACCCTGAAATATACTTGTCTATCTTTTAATGCTTCTTTCTTAGTCATGATGTAATAGATTTATCTTCTTTGATAGTGATACTGTATTGGTTTTTTAGTGCTATGTTAAATTATTTTACAGATTTCAAAGATAAAGAGGAAATGGTTCTAATGATAGAGATTGTCCATGTTGGTTTGTCTCAATCTTTTGGAAAACAGTGTTGGAGAAAATATCAGCAACAAATGAAGACTCTGATATAATTTATTACTATGTGACTTGAAAGTTATTTGATTTTATGGTAGTATTTACACACGTGATGAACTTTCCGAACATCGTTGAAAAAGATCATATGATGACAATAAACAAAAATACATATTTGAACTTTCCACAAGTTTTCAATGAAGAACATTTTGGGATCTTTGTAAAGGATATTATAATTAGATTTTTTACCAAATTAATATGTGTTCTTGTGCAGTGCATTAAATGCACAAAATGTTTTTAAATTAGACTTTTGAAACCAGTGCTTAGAACACAGGTCTCAGATATCCTCATACTGCAGTTATATTGTTAAGATTGAAGTTTATTTTTAAAATTATACCTTTATTATATCTGTAAAGAAACTTTTTAAAAAATTAGTCAAACTTTTATATGCTGGTTAACATGTTAAAAGAAATATAATATTCTGGAAGTGATGAAGAATTTTTTTTTTTTAAAAAAAAAGTTCATTTATCATCCTTTTGTTTTGTTCTTCTTTGTGAATTTTTTTACAATAATCAAAGACATTTTAATATCTTAATTAAGTCATCATAGCAAAAGGCTGTATGGAGCTTTTCTGATCAAAGGGTCTCTGGTGTCTGTTAACTCTATTTATTTGTCATCCATGAAAATTAAATCCTAAACTAGGGTATCAAAGTCTTGCATGGAAATGTGTAGTATAAAATGGACCTTTAACGAGCAACAGGGTAATGATTTACTCATAGTTAAACGCAAGCATTCTCAAATATAGTGAAGATTCAAGTTGGTCTAAATTATGGATCAGGCCTAATATTCATAAATATTTAAATATTTCCCATTTGTATTTTCATTTTTTTTCTTATTCTGGGATCAGTTTTTATATAACTGGTCATTGCATGTATACATCCATGTGGGGAAAAACCAGTAAACATTTTTCTTCAGAATAAGCATTGTTAGCCATATTGATGATTAAATATCCTCATGTCGTGGAATCAATTTTGGATTAGATGTGGCCTTATGACCCCTAAGTGGGGCCAAAATATTGGCCCATATTTGTTTTTCACGAGAATTAAGGGGGATAAGAATGTCATAGAAATCTGAAGAACACCAATATGACTCAAGTAAGCATTGTGGGCCAAGTGTCATTTAAATTGCACACTTTCATTACCCTACAGATTGTTAATCTCTTATTTAGCTTATTTTTTAAAGGAGAAATTAATTGTCTAACATTAATTTCCCTGTTTTGTACACACCTTAGAGTAATCCTTTATATAAATTTGGGCTTTCATATAAAGTGCTATTTATAGAACAACAGTGAGTCTCTTTAATTCTATTTTAAACACATTGCCATGTGGTTGGCACTACTTTCATGGCTAACATTTTCTTGTTGAACTGACAAGTATGCATTTAAAGAATTGTACCTGTTGCAGTCAGTTTTCATTTAAAACAATGGTTCTTCACAAATAGTTGTAGCCACTTTGTTTATTTCACTATTTCATATTTTTTTGGATTTTTTAATGCACTGCTAAAACCTGTGGCTGCGCAGTCCTGCAGGTGTTTTGTGCACTTCATAGCTGCAAACTACTGCAAGTGTCAATGTAGCTGCATATACCCAAAGATGGTTTTCATTATGAAGATGAAATGGACCAGTTTTCAAGTGTTCACAAGTCTTATTTTTAAAGATATTAAGGTTTCTATTTTCAGTGAGTCTCACTTGGCTGCACACAATAGCAAACCCTTAATGAGCAACTGATCGTTGTAGACGTCTGTGAAACCACTGTATTTATCTGATGTTGATTTTTAAACCACATAGAATATTCTCACGCGCACATTGTTAATGATTGATCTAGAAGACAAAAGATTTTAATTTCAATAGAATACGATTAAAACTTTCCATATATTTTTTTTCATTGTGCCACGTCCGGGGTTAAAGTATTTGACTTCACAATTCTCTCCTCCCCGTTTCGGAATCAAATGTTCATTTACATTATCGTACACTTGAAGAAGAAAAAAAGCTTTGGACAGAAAAATTCTGGAAGAATGGATCGCCCCAGTTTTGCCAGTTAATATTCTGCTCTCTTAAATCTTTTTTTAAGAAAAGCCGCATCAGTTTTGTAGTACAAAAGAGGTCGGTTCGATTGATTGATTGCTTACTGTTTAACGTCACTTTCCAGAATATCTCACTGATATGAAGACGTCACCATTGCCGGTGAAGGGCTGCAAATTGAGGCCTATGCTCGGCACGTACGGCCTTTGACCAGGGAGGGACCTTTGGCGTGCCACACCTGCTGTGACACGGGGCCTCGGTTTAACAGTTTCATCCGAAAGACCGCCCCATTTAGTCTCCTTTTACGACAAGCAAGGGGGTACTGAGGACCTATTCTAACCCGGATCCGCACGGGGTGAGGTCGGTTCGAGGTAAAATTTAATTCATTAACTGAAGTTCTCTTATAGATAATAATTAAGTGTGAACTTGCACTGGATCCATACAGAATTCTTATACCTGTCCAACCCGAGGTTTACAGCTCAGATGGGTTGTAATTATATATATATATATATATATATATATATATATATATATATATATATATATATATATATATATATATA
>PRKT01002257.1:0-28808 GCA_003671525.1 Saccostrea glomerata | reverse complement strand
AACCTTAAAATGTTCACAATTAAAAAGGATTTAAGGGGCCAACTGGGGTTTTATTGTGTAAAAACTACAGTAGCGAAACTCTTTATTTTTATACAACATATAACTTACATTAACCTTATTGTACAAGCAAAGTTTGGGAGAAATCTACCCTCAGGTATTTTTGAGGAGCTGTCTCAAAATACAGGAACATTTATAATAGGATTATGTAGGACAATGCCAATTTTTAGAACATTAAAGCAAACAACACAAGTACGACAATAGACTTTTTTGTCAATCTATCATATAAAATATGATTAGCAACACTATATTATAAAATATATGTAAGTAACACCAAATTCTACCGTCTTGTTGCCAGAGGGGGCATCTCAAAATGCCAAAAATTAATCAAATTTTCCTGTTTTTATAGCCTTCTGTAAAATATGACGGGCACAAACGATCTATTTGAAATCATAATTATAGAGTAATGGAGATATTCTCAAATGTCTATATTTAAAATTTCAAAAGCGTATGCTTATAACGTTTTCTTTAAGAACACTTGAAGAGCTTCAGTTTATCACAACGTCAAAAACACACTGTAACGATGTCAATTTACCTATCAATTGCAAAGTAGGTTGAAAAATCAGTTTAAAAAAATTGTAATTACAGCAATTTATACATATAATTTCTTAATTTTGTTTCTTCTCGATAATTAAGCTTTAAAACAGTAAATACGCTTCGTTTTACCCAGGAAGGATATGGAGATAACGAACAGTATTCAATATCGAAGTCCATAAAACAATACAAAATAGGAGTAGAGCAAACACGGACCTCTGAAACATCAGAGGCGGGATCAAGTGCCATGGAGGAGTGAGCATCCCCTGCTGACCGGTCACACGCGCCATGTGCTCATTGTCATGATCGTAAAATACCGGAAAATCCGTCGTCAATTCAGTATAAATAATGGACTAACAGTAAGTATGAAAACGTCAGTCAGCATTTAACTCAATGATAAATTGCATTTGCTGACAAGGTCATTCTATCGACCATAGAACTTACGAAATGATGACTTTAAACGAGAATGTTGATATTCTTGTTTCATCAACTTGCTTGTCAATAATTTATCTCGTTTTAGAAATTGTCCATACGTAAAGCATGCTCTTGCGTATTGATTCAATTGATATATACACACCGTAAGCAGGGGATGAAGGTATATTGCTGCATAAGTAAGGGAAGTTGACAATAGAAAAGTCAAAGTCGTCACGTTTATCATATAACTTGGTTGTTAAGTTACCATTAATGTCTGTTTTAAGTAAAATATTCAAGTATGAAACAGATGTGTCAGACTCTTTTATTTCAAGCTCTCTTGAATGTATCGTATCGGTGTAGAAGTGGAAAATAACAATGTTTATTGACGTCGTCGATATATATGAAAATCGAGTTGAAGGCCACAGCAAGTGTTTTCTTCTTTTCACGCATATGATTTTGCAAAAATTTTGCTTCATATGAATACAAAAATAGGTCTGCTTATAATGGAGCACAATTGGTTCCCATGGAAATTCCAATAGATTGTTGGAAGACCTGGTCTCCAAAAACCACATAGATATTGTCAATCAGAAACTCAACAAAGATGTGCGAAATATTGCACATTAGAAACCACGTTCGGTCCCCTTAAATTAATTAATATATTTTCCTTATAGACAGATATGTCTTTCAGTAAAAGCAATGTATTAAATGCTTAATATTTATCATATATGTTTTGTAATAGATAAGTTTTTAAATAAATGAATTAATGTAATATTTAGAAGATAAGTTCCAGAATTGTTTTTATGTTTGGTGTAAAAAACGAAGGCGCACGCGGAGACAAATCAAAGAGATAAGACTTTGAATGGCCTAATGAGGGAAAAAGATAACAAACATTAATTAATTAAGGGGGGACCTATGTCCAAAAAGTCTTTGTGTGAAATGTTCAAAACTTTGATATTTCTTTCTTGGCCACTTGCTTTAATTTTTAGGCATTAAAAACAATACTTTTATGTGCTGATCAAGTAGACGGTACTTTCCATATATAGTAAAATTCAGTATAAAAATGAATTCTTTAGAATTAGTTTGAAACTAGTCAACCAAAAATGTGTTTCATGTTTAATTGCTAATAAGGTCATAATAACGACAATAGTATTTAAAATTGTCGACCTAAAGTTTTATTACTTTTCATCAGAATACTACGTTTTGTTGGAAACTTGATCTCCAAAGACTACAAAGTTGCTGTCAAAGAGAAATATCCAGCATCTTTTTTAACGTTTGTTTTTAATTACATATGCCTATACCACCAGAGTGGCTTTTAAGAAAGTACATGTAATATTGCTGAAAACCAACGACAAGACAAGACAAATTTCCTCGTTCCGTTTGCATTGGAAAAGCAGTTATCTATGATTTAAGGAGGCTCATTACACCACTTTTTGATGACGTACTACACAAAAAAAATAAACCTCCATTGTTTCGACCGATTTGCTTTGGGGTCGAATCGTATGGGTACCTCAATAATATGACCCTGACCTTTAAAACGCTTTAAAAATAGATGAGCCATGCGGTGTTATAACTTGGTTATAAACAGTGAAAACAAAGTAACGGATTCATTTTACATACACCAAGAAGGATTACTTTTTAGCAGAAACAAAAGAAAACAACAGCCAAATCTACGCCAAACAAATAATGTGCAATTTTTAACATGTCGAAGCACAGGCACCTGAAGTATGGATAATACCCCCCCTTTTTTAATGAAAAAAAAATGTAAGAGTGTATAATACCTCGAAAATATAAAATTTCCCCTTCAAACACATCTATATGTCGTTAAATGCGAGCAGATTGTACTTTTTCTCACGTTTAAAGAATGGTCCTATTCGGTATAATAAAAATACACAAGGTAAGAAACAAAAGTTGTAAACAAACAGGGGTGCCCCACTTCGAGACAGATTTCCAAAGTAATAACAGTGTTACCTATCATACTTTCGCATACACTCTGTCTGGAAGATGTTCTTTTTCTAGTCTCTCTAACCTAAACCCCGCTATAAGCGTTTGATATGCCGTAATCAGACGATTTATTAATCGGATACATAGAGTTTCTCCATTGACAGCTTTGGAGGAGGTTTTGGAGTTGCTTATCTGTTTCGCCTTATCTGATTGGTTAATTGTAATACAGTTTAAATATCTAACCAATCAGATAAGGCGAAACAGAAAAGCAGCCCCAAAACCTCCTCCAACGCTGCCAATGGAGAAAATTTTATGTATCCGATTAATAAATCGTATAATTACGGCATATCAAACGCATATAGCGGGGTTTAGGTTAGAGAGACTAGTAAAAGAACATCTACCAGACAGAGTGTATGCAAAAGTATGATAGGTAACACTGTTATTACATTGGAAATCTTGTCTCGAAGTGGGGCACCCCTGTTTGTTTACAACTTTTGTTTCTTACCTTTTGTATTTTTATTATACCGAATAGGGCCATTCTTTAAACGTGAGAAAAAGTACAATCTGCTTGCATTTAACGACATATAGATATGTTTGAAGGGGAAATTTTATATTTTCGAGGTATTATACACTCTTACATTTTTTTTTCATTAAAAAAAGGGGGGGGGGATATTATCCATACTTCAGGTGCCTGTGGTCGAAGCAGTGAGCTCTATCAGTCAACGTGTTAGTATGGAGAAAATTCGAGTTTAAATATACAACCTTGTTGAAATTAAAAACGTTATTTACTTGCACAATTTACTGTGTTGGTGTTAATTTATACATTTGCTTCATTGATTTAAATATATATTATGGAAGTTTAAAGCTTTATTCTGAAATTTAGATGTAATGTTCAAACGTTCCTTTGTGTTTTGAGTCTTGGGTAATTAGGAAAGATAACTCTTGAAAAAGGACTTTTTATAACAAATATTTTCTAAATTGGAATTTTCATTTCGTTAAAACATTCTTCATTCAATTTGTCACAAGCAATTCATTGAAATACATTCCTTGTCTCTTCAGAACTCATTTGAAAAATATTTTATGCGCAGATTAAAAAAAAAATGACATTTAGTGTTTTTTAGAAGAAAACTATTTTTTCTAATAACATTAATATTATGTTTTATGAGGTATTTTCATTGTGTGTACTTGTCTAAGGAAGATGTCCATCGTTTGACACTGAAAGTTCTGAAATTCTGGAAATAATAAACTTGAAATAAAACATTTCACCAAAATAAAAAGAAAGTTAAAAAATTCTCTAAAAAATATTTACGATATCAATATCTCCATTTGGATATTTGGCATCTACATGATAAGTGGTGCTGTCATGAAATCTAGAATAAACTGTGGATGTAATGAGCCACCTTAAAACGTTTCGATATTAATATATCTGTGGAATTGTTTTTAAAAAATTAGAAAATCTAAAGTATGTATAAATGTTATTTTATTTTTAAGTTGAATTTAAAAAAAGGCTTTGGTTGGATGAAATGCATAGAGAGAGAATAATACTTACCCTTCTGAATATCAAATCCTGTATCAACTTGAAATACCAATATCAGCCAGAGGGTTAAAGCCTTAAGTACTGATATTGGTCGAGGGCTGATTCAGAATGTAACGTACAAAAGAATTTTGTTTTATTATGTTTATTACATACTTTTGTATGAAATAAAGTCATCAATTTGAAAAAAAATATAAACGGACTTCTGACATGGCTGACATGGACAAGGTTAATATCCCGCATGGTTTTGATATGTTTCAACTTTTATCTCGAAAGTGCTCTATCTGTAGTTTGAAATACTCTTCAGCCACTTACTAGATGATCCTTACAATTAAATTGGTAAACTTAAGAAAAATTTGACTCCCCCTCCCCCCGAAAAAATAAGTGTATTAACACAAGTACTAATTTGAGGTTCAATTTAATAAGGGTGTGATGGGGTCTGCAGGGTTGATACGGCTAATCTGACCGTAGTCATATTGCGTATGGAAAAATCATGTATTTATTTAAGGAATAACTGTCAGATTTTTCGATTTCATGATGTGATCAATCGTTTGGCTTGCGTGATGATTTGTATAAACGCCTTATAAAATTATCACGCTAGCCAATCAATTGATCATCGACATGAAATCGAAAAATCTGACAGTTATTCCTTATATTTACATGCTCTTGATTCCGCCAATCCACGTGCTACAAGCCCATCTTCTATCTACATATCTGTCCCGCCCTGCACGTGATTTTTTTAACCGCACCTTTTCAAGAATCAGTACATTCATGTAGAAATAAAATACATTAACTAATTTTATATCGGACAAATACATTGGAAATGTAAATATTACGAAATAATAGTACTATGTAATAAATGGAGATAACGAATAGTATTCCAGCTCATAAACCCAGTACACAATACAAACTTTGAACAGAGCAGAACAAACATGGACCTCTAGAACATTAGAGCTAGGATCAGGTCCATGGAGGAGTGGGCATCCTTTGCCAACCCTTCACACCCGCCACATTTTATCAACACAACTTATAGCATATGATTAAGCACGGTACTTATAAGGCTTTTCTTTTAAAGCTGTTAATAGTTTTGTAGGGAGTACATATAAAAATAAAGGCTTTGTAGAGCATTTGCTGGACCAAGCAAAGGATATTTGTAGAATTTGTATGAAGATTAGGAATATTGTACAGGTTGGGTTGATCACCTTGACTGACTTGTATTTTATAAGTATTGCATAATGAAATCTTTTTTTGAAGAATTTCTTCTTTGGAGAATGAAATGAGAAATAGTCCGGATTTCCAAATGTAGAATGAAAACAAAGGTCTTCCAAATTACAGTAATTTATTGTATGAACTGTGCAAACAAAAAAAAAATGCTTTTTTCAAGATTTGACAGCTCGAACCATTGTATATTGTTCATAAAGATTTTTTACAGCCTTTATAACTTGTTGTTTAATGAAAATATTTTGAATTTTATTTTTTAATACCAATATTTTTATATATTTCTTAATGAATTTGATCTGGCAAAGTATTCAGATCTTCCTTTATATATCTAGGCCAACCTTAAGCATAATTTTTGATAGAAATGAAAATTGAAATGGCGTTCTGTGACCAATTGAAAGAACTGGTGTACTGTACGAGGGGTGATCAAAAAGTTCGCAAACTATCTCTATATCTACAAAACTGCAATTCAGATAAGAATGAAATTCGGTACACACATAGCCATACACAATGTCTATAAATAGCATATGCCGAAAAAAGTTTATCCTCTTGTTTGTGACGTCACAATGTGAAAATGACGTCATTATGTAGGTCACTTGTGACGAAAAATGGTTGTCTCAGTGGAACTCATTCAACAAACGACTGTACAATTTATTGTATATCTTAGAAATCCCTCTACAGTATCATATAATAATTTGTACACAGTTTATTGAGATAAATGCGTTTCTATGAATTCAATTAATGATTGGATTGGTCGTTTTAGTGAAGAAAGGCTGATGGTTAAAAATGATACTTGTCATCTTGCCCAGTGAAAGCAAGTTTGAAAAGATATGTATTTTTAATTAAGCAACTTCCTATCAAAGACCTCCAATTAACACTTTGAAAAATAGTTGAATATTTGAGCAATAATATAAGTATTTAATATATAAGATATCGTTTACTTTAGATTTTAAACATATAAGATATGATAAAAAGGAGGCACCCATTCTCTATTCACCTTGCAAAAAGGTCTCTCCTGAGACAGAAGGTTTGTGTTTTAATGGTCGCCATGCTTATTTTTGTAAAGGATATTCTTATCCACCCATTCTGTTGCTGGGATATGACAATTTCTGACAAATAAACTGTTCTTGTCATAAAAATTAACTCACACGGAAAAAAATATAAAAAACTCAGAAAAATCTTTCAATTTTTGTGACAGAACGCTATGGAGGGGGTCACGTGACCGCCAATATCACGTGATTCACGCATGCGCAGAACGGTGGTTGATGTGCATTAAAATTGGGGAGGATTAATTTAAAATATAATCAACATTAAAATCAAATATTGTTTCTTGTATGGAAGATATTCAATTAGTTTGCGAACTTTTTGATCACCCCTCGTATTTAGGATCTCTGATTTATAATGATCACTTTAGAAGAAGAGCAGGAACACTTAAGAAAACTTCAGGGGCTAGTTTCTCAAAAAGGCCTACGTCCAGTCGTAAGCTTAGTCCGGACTAAATCAGTGACTAAACCCGAGAATCGGACTAAGTAGTGTTTCACAAAAAGGCGGAGACTTAGTCGAGACTAAATTTGGGTTTAAATCTAGGCCTGCTCGTGAGTAGGCGTAAGTACTTAGTCTGTACACACAATGGGAAAAAAGGCATGCGTTTTAATCATAGAGTTAAAAGAATGATTATTTTATACGTATACGATATAAAACCTATTCATATACATGTACATAAACATGTAAATATATATTATGCTAAAATTCGTGAAAATTCTTATAGCATACTGTATATGAAGGAAAATAGAAAGGTAGTTAAAACCATCGAAGATGCAGACTTTTTCCGCAAAAGGTGGTATGAACTAGAAATTCTTAAGTAAGATTTTTGAATATAAGTTGGGTAAGATTTTTTTAAAGGTGCCAGAATTTCTTCGTAGAGGGTTAAGGGGGGGGGTCAACCCTACCGTTTTTATTGCAGTTATGTGTTTTCTGCATAAATAAAGCTGTGCAATTGATGGACTGACTTCTACTTTCAGCATTTCTCTATTCGGCTGAATATTTTGATCACCAAATTCACTGTACTCACCACCCCCCCCCCATCCCCTTCCCAATTAACTTTTTTAAAAACGATGCTACATGCTGTAGGTCCTGTACGTAATTTTTTGCTGTTTGAAATGGATAATGTTTCAATAAAATCCTCAAACAATATCCATTTTTACACTAGTATTTTAAATAACGAAAAAAAAAAAAAATTCGGTAACTATGCCATCAACCGAGTTTATGTACTTTAACGTAAGTTAATGTATCTTTGATTCTCTCTTATAATTGCATGTAATTAAATATGATATTAATAGAACATAGCAATCTAAATTTGTTCAATGTTCCAGTATAATAATTAAAGTATTAAGTATATAATACTGTTCATTCCTATTTCACTGGAGTCACTATCGGGAGGTGAGATGTGTAGATGAGTCTATTATTTTTTCGTAAAGAGGCTTTTGATTAATCGTCAATCTATCACGTATCTCGGACGAAGTTTGCCTAAAAAGGGTTTTTTTGATAGATTTTTTAACAGAAAAATAATTTATATTATATTTGAAATAAAACTACTCATATAATAATGTTGATAATAAAGTGTTGTAATATACAATTATTGACTGGGTATGAGGGCAACATATGATTTGTTGGATAAATCATATGTTGCCCGAATCCCAGTCTATAACTGTTTTGTTATACCCTTCACTGCTCACTTAAGAGTGATCAATTTAATCAATACACGCTATATTATCAATTATTTTGTATGGAAAATCATGGCTTTTTCAGTAAATATAAAACATCAAGCTGAGAAAGAAAAAAATCAATTATATATTGTATCACAAAAATTATTTATCACAAAATGTACTCTTCCCTTCTTCCTTACCTACCTGTTAGCAACAACTCTTGTAGCTCTTAACTTCGGTTATTTCTCGTCGCCGATATTTCGCGACGATTAATTAATTGTGACGTAACAGACGAGTGACGTTGCGGTCTAACAATTCTTAAGTAAGACCGGTCAATAGTGAAATTGTTAGACCGACGTAATTAACAGTTCTTTTGTTGGACTTTTTATAAGTAATAAATATATAGAATGATATTTATAAGGGTATAACAAAATGTTTTATTGTGAATGTAAATCGCGACTTTTTAAAATCTTTAAGTCTAGATTACATCTTCAATAAACATTCTTCATATGCATCTATGAAAAAAAATAATAATGTATGAACATATCCTCAATAGAAATTGAAAAGAAATGGATAGATTTAACGAAAAGATGGTGATGTTGAAATTAGTACCTTTCCCGATCTAAATGAATCTGATTTGAAAATATTGAAATGGAAAATTCAAATGGAGAAATTTATAAAAAATTACTAGATTCTTGTCTGTAATATGGTTCACAAGATTTATAGATTTAAAGCTAATTTAACTTTTGCAAGCCATCATTGATTCTTATTGTAAATACACACAGTAGGTATATACATGTATCAACTGAAATGCCAGTATGTCTAATTCGTAATTAATAAATGGATTGATAATTATAGAATTAAGGCAACTGTATTTTCTTCAAAATTCTCTTATCCATGTTTTAATGATTATCATTATCATATATATGATTTCAAAATTGTTAAATTTTCACAGTGCGCCTATGGGTCGGGGGCTCCGGTCCTTCACTCTCTCTGCGTAGGGGTATTTTAACTACAGAAAAACTTACCTGAGATACTGGTTGCCCCCCCTCCCCCGACTTTCAAATATATTGCTACGAGCCTGTTCCAACCCCATGCCATATAATTTATGGCTTTTACTCATAAGAAAACTTTTTATTCCAAATTTTGACAAGTACGTATAATACCGGGTATACACGTTTATATTTTTCTATAGTATATATTTCATTTTTAAAATTTATCTGAGCATACCAAAATACATATGATATTTAATATAAAAGTTGTGGTTGTAGAGGGGGAGGGGGTTGTGTCCAAAATAATAGCAAAAGATTTGCTAAATCAATATTGTTGTGTGAGTGTGGGCCCCTAACCCGACCCCAATCTGCCCCTTTTGTCGAGATTTCTGAATTCGCTAATACTAGCTAGTATGTAAATGCTTTAATCTTGGAAATACAGATAGATTCGCATATTATATTTGTTTGAAAGCCGATGAAAAGCCAGGGAAAAATTCGTGCTTTTTGTGCTTCACTTTTTGTAAACAGGTTTAAGTGTGATCCGCCGCATGTTATTGTACTCTCTAAACCAAATAAAATACGGTCTGTGCATGCTTAGTACCTAGCGGAAAGGTCTTAGTCTTAGTCCCAGTCTTACGCCGTTTTCTGAAACGTGATTTAGGCCCGACTAAATTTTGGCGTAACTTTCTTAGTCGGACTAACTTAGGCCCAAATCTACGACTTTTTGAGAAATGAGCCCCAGATATTAAATGTCTAGGCACTGTATATTGTGTTTATAATTAAAAAGGTTTGTAGCGTGCGCAGTTTGCGAATATCTCTAGAAAATACAGGGTTTAGACTTCAACTTGAAATATGATATAATGCAAGAATATCGCAGGTAGGTTAAGGTTACATCCAAAAATTCTACTTGCCTGTATGATATGACGTCATAGTAAGCTATATGACGTGAAGTTTTAGAGATAACAATTTCTTTAAATCGTTATCAAAGATTGATTTGAGATCGAAAATTGGATCAAAATACACAAAGGCTATTATACACGGAATTTTGTCCTTTCTGGGTCTGTGTATTTACCACAGGGGTTAAATACCAAACCCGTGACGTCATAACTGTTGATCATGCAGTAGCAGAGTGAAAGTGAAACGTAACGAGAATTCATGTAAACAAACACAAGAATTCCGAGTTTAAAAGCATTTAGAATGAATATCATGTGTGATTCATGTGGGAATTAAGCTTATGATTAAGCTATGCTTATATAACTCTACAGTTTCTTCGTAAAATAAAAGCAGAAAGGGTGTTTACTTGCCGATCAGCCTTTCCTCTGTCGTTCGTAACAAAAAAGATGCAAAAGTTCAACACTACGCCGCATACTTTGAAAATTATTTTTTGTTTCTATCTAAAGTTTATGTTCTATTGTTTTTGGAAAGTGTTGCTAGAATCGTATGGTTTACGGGAATTGATGCATTTTTTTTCGATGTTATGAACAAAATCTAAAAATTTTGGGAAGGTTTCCTCCGAAAGTGTTGAATAATTATTTCTGTGATAGGACAGTAGGATTCTAGCAGCACTTTTCATGGTTCAGAGATGTTTTTACATAACTATGACTACAAATTGAAATTAATTATCCCCGGGGTAGTGTTGAACTTTTCACTTTTTCATTAAGGCATTTTTTCTAATTATAGACGTCACGTGGTGACGTCGAGGTGTAGTGCCTCTTGTAATATATGTATCATTGACGTCTATAGAATGCATAATGATAGTAAAAGTTATATTCATGACTGTTCCGATTTATTAGTGTTACATGTAATAAAAAAAGGTGTTAATTCGCCGAATTCTGATCCATGTGCTGCCTTAACATACCCGCGATTTTTTTATAATTAGGAATATTACTATTGTAATGTAAAGCTTTAACAAACCGACGTGGCAACTTTAAAAGCCCGTGTTGGACAATATCCATAATAAATTGCAAAAAATAGTCTGCATGCATTCTGTATACGCATAGAACGATTTCAGTGTATTTTCTGACAACAAAATTTTAAAGACCATCAAACTTACGAAATAATGATTGTAAAAAGAATGTCGACATTTTTGTTTCATCAATTTATTTAACAATAATTTGCCTCACCGCATGTATAAATCTATGAAAAAGCACTTCATATGATAGCAAAATAGGTCTGCTAATATCCATGGAAATTCCGACTTATTGTTAACAGAACTGGGTTCTTATGATTAAGTGCACATATAGATTTAATATATATATATATAAGAATTGAGCAAATAGCCAATGTTTCTGTAAGTAAACTTTTGAGTTTCTTTTTTATAATTGCAAAGGCAGATATAAATTATTTCAACGACATATTTTATGTTTTGGTAGGAAATGTTGCAAAGTCACATATTGCAATCATTGAAAACATTTTAGCTTAGTATACGTGTAATAAATCGGTAAAAACAGATTTCTCAATTACTAATTAATGAATGTCTTGACTTTTTGTAAAAACTAAACCGTTTGTCAAACATTTTAGTTTTAATTTGGTCTAAATCTTGAAAAGTCACCAAAAATATGAAAATGCTTCAAACGTTGTAGGCGCTTCTTTAATGTCTTATTTAATCTATTTATGTACTTAAATAAGAGGGTTTCGGAATTTTTGCCAAAATTGCACAAAGAAAGCACAGTTCGGGAAGCATTATGTCGTATGAATGAAAGAAACCAATGTCTAAATTGCTGTATTGAAGATTTATTTGAACCTATGAAAAGAAATTTGAGAATTAAGGTTGAAGAGAATACTTAATAGGAGAACAGGGGTCAATCTAAAGTCGAGATCTGATCTGTAATGGTCTACAAACTTCCTGTCATTGCTGCACCTGTTTTGTGGTTCATAAAAAGTAAAAATAATTACATGTGAAAACGATTCAGTTGCATGCAACCTCCAAATTGTTATTCTTAATCCAGATCCACAGATCTTCTTCTAATTAAATGTCTTTAAAACGACATAAAATAAAAGAAATTCAAGGATATTATATAGCTATAATTTTTGCCTTTCGAACTTTTCTGACATTAATTCTTCTCATAGAATTTAAAAAATCTAACTAATTTAGTCGTTCGAAAAGAGAGGTTGATTAGAAAAGGATTAAGAAATGTTTTTATTGAAAACTTGTTACTGGAACTTCCCCTTAATTGTACGATTTTTGCGAAAAGAACTTTTGCATCTATTTAAAAAATGGTCTTCAAATAGACGAATTTTATATTTACCCAGTAGTTTAAAAGGGTAACGGTACAGATTGATGTCCTATCTTTTCTTGGAAATATATCTCATGAAAGGTTCTAAGTAAATTATTCTCTCCCAATACATGATCATGGGACAACGGTTTAAATTCTAATGTAGACTGTCTATATTGCAAATAATGATGGCATTGTGAGGTATCTAATCGAAAAAGAATTTTTAAAGAATCCCGATGTCATTGTTCACCCCAGGATTTTTTTAAACGGTTGTGGCTGATACACTGTAATCCATACAAATGCTTAATTTAATACAAAAAACTTTCTCATTTCCTTGTTCTTAAAGATAATTATTCATAACAAATTTGAAAAATGTAAATGAAATTTGTGAATCTAGAATTCAGTCCGACACTTAAATACTTATTCCATCTCTCCATTCATTTGTTGTTTTTTTACATCTACATCATGATAAATAATTATAAATATACTCACGATGAATTTTATTGAGAGTGTATGTAAGTATTTTATCAGCAATTGGCATTTACTGGTCTGTGTTATTTTTCCTTCTTCTAAAGCTTTTACACAATTTTTTATTGCTTATATTTGCCATGGTTGAAATTTTACTAACTTAAGCAAAATTAGAAAAATAATACCTCGAATGCTATAAATGTTAGTATAATGAAATAACATGATGGAAAGTGGATAAATAAAAGCATGTAATAGACTAAAACAAGAAAATAATAAAATGAAAATATTTTGCCGAACAATTTTGAAAAATATGTCTTTTAATATTTTGATAATTTTTGTTCCTGAATATCTCAACTCCTCCTGACAGGAACTGGGAAATTAAACAATCTAATTCATCAAATGAATATAATATGTTCAGTTTACTAGTACCCCATGAAATATATATATTTTTTTCTAGGAATTCCAATGATATACTCCGTCTATAGGCGGAAACCAAGGTGTTTACTGTATTGTTTCTTTTAGCACTTTAATTGGTCCTAGAGATAAAGGTTATGAATCCTCCCTTCGTCACGATTTCTGTATACTTCAAATACCTCATTGACCCACCACTGATTATAAAATTAATAAGAAATACATTACAATTGGTATGCTTAAAGCACATTTATTAGACTGCCAGACCCCCTTTTTCTTTCGGTATTTTTTCCCTATATATATATATATTCCAATGTAAATATTTTACTCCTCATCCGATCATACTCTCTACCTGGACCCATGCATTGGTTAGGCAAAACTGATAAGACACTATATGAGGACATAACATTGTGTATTGCATTAAGTGTAATAGGTAACAGTAAAAAAATGGTCAATCCGTAAATAATTTACCGAACACATCTACACATAGAGCATCTTTAAAGAACTCCTGAGATTTCAGAGGTCGGATCAGGTGCATATGAAGAGTAGTAAGCATCTATAAATAGAATATTAATTGTATTGATGCTACATTCTATTTGAAAAAAAGGTGAAATTCGATAAGTTTATCGGACTTCTTTATAATCGAATTTTGAATCTACTGTAGTACAGAAGGTCTGAATTTTTTTTATTTATAAGAATTAATACTTTTGTGAGGAGTAAAAACGAATAAATACACATTTAAAGTACTTGGCACAACATCCTCATCTGACAAGTATCCACTTACTTACGTTCATAATTGTGTTTTCTCTCTTATCTTAAATTAGCACTATCTTGAATTCGTATGTATTCTGACCATCAACTACATTTTATCACAAGTATTATTCTAAGTTTCTTTTTTCTAATTAAAATTACTGCAAGAAAAACACTTGGACATATCCAATCATTTCTTATACTGTTCTTTTTTCTTTTTAAGTTGTAAGGCAATGAAATCATCAAAACTTTAATGATTTTATTTGCAAAATATAAGATAAAATAGTGCGAGTGTTGATATAATGAAACAATTCAAAACTATTTATCATAAAATAAAGAAGTAGAGAAAAACCTACTTTTTGCATGAATGACAAAACAGTTTCCTTTTCATAGTTTTACTAACTTTTCTTTTGTCCAGTAACTAACTCGAACCTGTCTTTAGTGTTTGCCCTCCTTCTGTGTGCAGACCATTGGAACCAATGTATGGACAGTTTTTTAAGGAAGAAAACGTTTTCCCTTGACAATGTTCTTTAAAGGAAAATAAAAACCATGCATGATCAAATTCTATGCACTTCTACAAATCATTCTCTAGAGTTACTGGCATGTAAACATCGTCAATATTCAATTGTTTCGAATTGCCTTTGCGAGATTGAATTTGAGCATAAGTGTTTTCTGTGTCATTGTGTATTTCCCTTTCAGCTGCACCATACTTGTTTTCACTAACGCTTTCAATTTCCTCCTTCTCATTAAGATGATTGTAGGGGCATGGGCCTTGATTATCGTCTTGATTTCGATCGTTTTCTTCGTCAATAACCTCAATGCTAGCAGCACTCTTTTTATAACTTTTTGTTTTTCTTCCCTGGAATGTATGAATTAAGTCATGTTTTCTTAAAACTAGACTGTCTGAAGTGCAGTATCCTATGAAATACCAGTAACAAGTAATTCAAAAAATCTCACCATTTCGCTGCCATCATTTGTCTTTCTGTACAAAGTAACGCCCTCTGTTTTGGGAGACCGATGTTTGTAGCTTTTTTAGTAAAATAAAAATTTATTTCTTTATATTTTCTAATACCCCAAACATCAATCTAAATACAATAATTTGTGTGCAAAGTGAAGGAAAAAAAATTGTGAAAAAATGAAAATGCCCCGTTTTTAAGACTTGAATGAAATTTTTAAGTGGCTCGTCACATTAATGTGTGCATTTTTTCATTTATCGCGCATTAAAGCTTCAATTTCAAATATATAAAAAAAAATTCAAAAAAGCAATAGAATGTGCTTATGAAACTCTGATGCCCCGTATGACAGCTAATTGAAAACTGATGTTTCTTCCTTACAAGTTAAACCCCAAGGTCAAAAGTTCAAAATTATTGCTATGAAAGGAAGGTCTTGTCACAACAAAAGCACTCGTGAAAAATGGAAGACCAAGTATAAACGGTTAAAAAGTTATGGTCCAGGAATTTAGTAATGTAAATAGATCAAACTTTAATGACAAGGTTGAAGGCCAAATATTTTTATAGCTCTTGAAAGTTCTTGTCACAGTAAATGTCCAAATGAAGTATAAAGGCCTAACACCACCTGTAATGACAAAGGTTAGAATTCAGAATTTGTTTATGAAAAGTGGGTGAAACTCAACAAAGACAATGTCAGGATATCCAAATTGGTAGAACCCCAAAAATGTCTTGTCACAAGAAATGCACCTTTGAAATATGAAGGCAATAACCAAATCCAATAAAAGATTACGACCAAAGTTACTGTTTTGCAGATAAACTGAGAAACAGACAGACGGACGTACAGGACAAAAACTATATACGGCCGTAATCAATTATGGGGGCATAAAAGACAACACTTACAGATTTTGAGGATTCTCAACAGATCGCGGTCTACTACTGTAAACAGCAAAGATAAGTGTTGTTACAGAAGCGCCAAATATTAAACTGATGATGTTAGACCAGATTGCAAAAGCTGAAAATATATTAATTAGCTATATTAGCTCAAAACATATAGGCATACATTAGAATCATGAATTCATATCTAAATGATTCATATTATCACACACAAGACCCAGAAATGAGAATGCTTTTCAAACTGGAGAATTCAAGACTAAAATTCTGCTCATAAGATTATTCAGTATTTTGTCTAGAAGGCGATTCTAGTTTCTGAAAAGAAAATATCTGATAAATATTTCACTTATTTATAACATAATATTTAAAAGCAAATCAAAATTTACAGAAATAGTTGGAGATATGAAACCGTTAATTGTTACGTGGACGGAATAAACAATATCATACAAATTCAAATGTTTTAATCGAAATTCATAAAGATATGGAAGTATTACATTTATGGAAAAAAAATAATGTGAAATTTAATAGATGTACATGGTGAGATGCAAACAACGTCCAAGAGTGTTGCATGCATATTTATAAGCTATTCTTTGCTGATGAAAATAAAACAACCCGCTTTTTTTTTTCTCTCTTTTTATAATTTTTCAAACTTACAATAACGTCAACAATATGTTAGATCAATGCATATAAATATTTGATTTTTCTATACATAATAATGTGAGAGGATAAAGGGACGTTTTGGAAAAAATGGAGCAAAGAGCAGTGATAAAATTCTGAATAGACATCGTAAAAAAACCAACCGAGACCCTTTAATTCTGTAAACAGTTAAACAGTCGTGAAAACTGGTAAGGAAGCCATTCTTTAGTATTTAAATGGCATAAATTTTCGGAGGAACAGCTTACGGGGTGACATACGTGAAGGAAGACCATCATTCCGAGATTGCATCACTGTGAAAAATGAATTTCGTAACGTGACTTTGTCTGCATTTCCGTAAATAAAATCGTTTTTACGTGCACAGAGGTTTGATGATTTGCAAGTTCTGAGAGAGAATTGTTAAGTATTTTTTTACGTATGAGGCCTGAACAGTTTTTGCACAATTTTTGTGACTGGTTAAAGCAACATAAGAAATGTGTTGAGTTAAACGTAGACTATGTTTGGAAAATTAAATTTATTCAGCTTTTTACGCCGGGTAACGTAAAGGATTTTCGTTTTAGTCTCCGGGGATGAGTGTGTGTCATTTTTTGTATCTGATGAATATATAATTATATGTGCTTTGTTTTTTATTTGAACCTTTTTATTAATAAAAAGAGACATGGATTTAATAAAAATAATAGTTTCTTATACTTTATAAAATGAATGTTTTCAAGTATTTTCAATGTTGTCCACGAACTTTCTATGTACGGAAAACTCTCGGAGATAGCAATCTTGAATAAAAATTCAAACTTTTAACAACATATAAGATACAATATTTATATGTATTCTACCTTTGGTGTCAAAGAATGTCTCTTCCATGTTTGGAGTTGAATGCTCAGGCAATTCTTTAGCAAAATAAGTATTATAATAAAAGCAAAAAAAAAAATCACAAAAGAAAATTCTTAAAAATAATTTCTCAAAAGATTCCTATTTTCTTTTTGCTACAATGAAGTATATATATAATTATATATGCAAAGAAAAAAAGAATATTATTAGTTATCCAGGTTTAATCAAGGGTGTACAGGGATTTACCCCGGGTTTATTCCATACACTCTGAGGCCAAAGGCCGAATGGTGTATGGTGTACAGCCCTGGATTTATCCCCGTACATCCTTAATTGGATCTGAATAACGAATTTATTTCCTATATACCCATAAAAGTTCTTTGAAAACGTCTAATCAACTGTGTTTCTATTGTTAAGATAATTCCATTCTACATTGCATCGTGACGTCATGTTATTTAAGGAATGAAGCTTATTTCAACTTGGGGCAGTTTACGCTTTATAAACCGCGAAGAAAGCGTAAACTGCCCTAAGTTTTTTTTTTTTTGGATAACATAAGTTGTAATTAGCTTCATTCCTTATAATTTAATTTAAGTGAAGATAATGATAAAATATATCCTCCGGAAAGAGGCTCAAAATTCAGCATTATTTTAAAAGTGGAGAAATACGTTTTTGACGGAACTCATTGTGACGTAGGCACGTTACTTATACGAAATGAATTAAATCTTTTGCCCAATCAAATGACGTGTTACAACTAAAATTAAATTATTTGGTTTTAATCATAGAGAATGTATGCATTGTGACGTCACGTTTTATTTACCCCCGGCTTAAGTCGTGTGACGGAAATCTACACCCGACTCTGTAACCAATCAAAGCTCTTGTTACAAGCTACATAGGAAATAATCGTAAATATTGTTTCTGTACATAAAATGTCACGTAATTCTCTCTGAGCATGACATATAAGCAATTAGATGTTAATGTTCTTAAATTATTTTGTATATTTTACAAAATTTAAAAATTATTTCAATTGAACAAATAAAAGGAACAAAATCCTATTTTAAATTAATTTAATATATACTTTGGCATATTTTATTTAGAGTATAAATCTTATCATCCTCCTAAAAAGATATATATTAAAAACTGTCTAAAAATCAAGAGACCACAATTAATTTCGTTTAACTCATTAAAAAAATTATGGTTGCGTGACTTATTTTCGCTATCACTTGTAAGATGTTCATGTCCATTTATCACTTGTTATTGAAGTAATGTCAGACAAGTCAGCATAAAAATCTTACATGTGTAATGAAAATATCAAGTACTTACCAAGACATGATCCATTCCATTCAGTAAACCCAATACCGCAGCTACAGAGGAAAGAGGATGAATTACCGACACAATAACTTGCATTTGGTGTACCAGTGCATTGTTGATGATATTGGCACGGAGCATTAAGGGTCCTATGTCCTATTTTATTGTATATAAAAATAAAATGGATGAAGAAGAGACATTATATGAAAGTAATTTATAAACATTTATAATTTTTGAAAACCAAAAAAGATATTTGTCTGATGTAATTTTAATTAGAAAAGAAAACTAATATGTGAAAATACATGCAATATCACTGATAAATTCAAAAAAGGTATATATATATATATGTAGTTTACTTTTATTTTTCAGACTTTTTATTATTTAAAGCACCTTCTACGCAGTTAGTTTCAATTTGAATATATCCACTTTCACAAGAGCAATGGCTTTCTCTACATGTCGCATTATATTGTTGGCACTGCTTCTTTTGGGTGCAAGATTCTCCAAGCCTTAAATTTCCTTTTAGAAAATAAATAGAAATTAGATAAATAAGAAGGTAATACAATGTCAACGTTTGAGAAATAGATTTTGATAATTATGATTCCATTTACTTCATTAGGTATAAGAAGTGTATTTCCAATTGAAAATGAAAGATCATTTTTTCTTTAATGGATGAAGCCTGACTACCAGGTAATTATGCACAATTAAAATAAAAGAGAAAGTACATGATGTTAATTTTTAAAATATCTTTTTCTACACAAACTACCATTTAAACATGTGTATAACTGACTTATCCGATATGAATTCACAGGAAATTTGAATATGCCATCTTCATCATTAAGTATACATGTACATGCATATGAACTACAATTAAAATTTTATGGGTTATACATGTAGGTACTATTTAATTAATTTGGGCTTTGGGCTTTGTGCTTTGTAGCTACATGTAAATATCTTAATCCTGTACTTGCCAATACATGATCGGTTTATCTCTACAAAACCTTGATTGCAGCTACACTGGAGATGTGATGAATTTCCAATGCATAACCCAGCATTAGCTGTCCATGTACATTGCTCATGATACTGACATTGCGAACCAAGAGTTTTATTCTCTACATTGATAGAAAACTTAAATTAGATAAAGATGATTATTATAATCATAATTTTTTAAACAAATATGTATATTTTTATTTTAGTAAACAAATTTTAATTTAGAAGAAGATCTCGACAAATTCAATCTCATTAACAAAAACATTAGTTTTTAGGATAAAACATATGGAGATAACGAACAGTTATCTAGATCAAAAGTCCCCAAGAATTCGAAATTCTTTTGGGATTGAAAAGATTTTGAGTCTTTATTGAACAACTACATGTACAGATAATTTTGAACATCAGGTGCAACATCACAAAAAGGACTCATGAAAATTAATGGTCTACAAAACAACAAGCTAAAACGGATTCTAAATATGTTAAAATATTCACATTGTCGCCAGTTATGCTTGGTTATGAGTTCTTTTAGTTTGATCTTTTAAGTAAACAAAGGTAGTGACTGTTCCTTCGCCAAGCGCTCGGCACTAGAAGTGAAAGTCACGGGTCTTTCGGATATGACCTTTAAAACGTAGGTCCCGTGTCACGGCAGGCACTGGCACGATAAAGAACCCTCACTGCTCAATGGCCCTGAGTGCTGAGTATAGGTCGAAAGAACTTTATTCGGTAATAACCAATATTTGCCCCCCAAATCAAACTTTGACGGAGAAATATTTAATTATGTTCTTCAACACGGTGTTGTATGCTGACTTTAAAGCACTGAATATTTTCATAAGTAATGATGTCATATGTTTGAAATGATGTCACGAAAATGACGTAAATTTAAAGTTTCCATGATTTTTACAGAAAAACGTATATATTACGTCGATATTCTAAGTAAAAGTCACCGAACGCATGTCTTATCAGGCTCAATACTTTGAAATAATGTGTAGAATGATAATATCAATAAAATATGTAAATATTGTTCCTGAGCAAACTTGTACTCTATAAATTTTAAAGCTAAAACTGTTGAAATTTTGTCCTCATTCTAAAAATGATATAAAATCGGACTAGTTTGTGACGTCATAAAAACAAAAATTGTAAATAAACTACTTTGAAACTTTAATATGCTCTGTTAATTAATATTTCTCATACAAATTATAGAAAATCAGCACATTTCAAGAAGTTTTCAAAATTTACACTTTGTGAGGGCAAAGATATGCAATATACCGCATTATTATTATTTGAGGCCCTTTACCGGAATACGGTGACGTCTCCATATAAGATAAACATTTTCGAGAGGGACGTTAAACAATATACAATCAATTAATTTTATCAAAGTTGATCTCAATTTTCTCATCATTTTTTTAAATTTCGACCAAATGGAATTATTTTATAAGCAAAAATGAAAAAAAAACGAAATATACATAAATATAAAAAATATATTAATTTTATAAAAAGGGTCTTTCTTTAAAGAAGTATTGTACCAAAATTCGGTTATACTCATATACACTATATTTTGACTGTAAAAATAATTTAACACACATGAATAAGAAATCTGCCAAAATAAAATCATAACCAATCAAAATGGAATGTACAATAGATATCCAACAGATTTTTATCAATACAATCTACAAATCAATTCATTAATAATAGAGATAAGAAAATTTATGCTTAATATTTAAAATCAAGACCGGTTTTTCACTTCTACTCCTCATTTTGGATTTGTTTTTATTTTTACAATAACATTATTACAAAATTAGGAAAAATTTAAAAATGAAGAGTAGAACTGCATCAAAACTAGCCTTGATTATTAATATTCTATATTCATGAAATCGGAACAGGAGCAACACTCTCAAGCAATATCATTTACTAACTTTAATTTTACTTTTCGTATTTAATCGACTTACATTCACACAATAAAATTATTATGTCTTTGCTTACCTTCAACACAATTATTTTCAATTTGTAGATACTCCGTTTTACAAGAACACACACTGTTTTTACATTCTGCATTTGATTGTCTGCACTGGTGTCTGATGCTACAGCTTTCCCCAAGTGTTAAATTTGCTATGGATGCACGAATTTTGAAATGCAGTGGAATACTGAGTACTTTACTTTGAATTCTATTTCAGTACTTTAAATAAATTATTATATATAATCAGATGAATAACTAGAGCAAAGCTCGTTGCAAAGCAACCAGTAGGTCTTCCGTCCTGTTTTGACCGAAAGTGACGTCAACAAAAGAAAGTAACGAGCTTAGTCGTCTCCAGTCACTTTATACTTTCAATTTTGCATCAAAACCTTAAAAATAAGCTATTTTTTGGCTACTTCCGGTTTGACCGGAAGTTATGTTGACGGATGGAAAATTAAGTTTAATGCTGCCAGTTACAAATGTTACCCCAAAACGTGCCAAGAACAGCAAAAATATGCATTTTTGACGACTTCCGGTTTGACCGGAAGTGACGTCGCCGGACGCATTAGGATGACTTCAATAGATTAAGCTTGACATTATAAACAACTTTGCTTCTTGGATGTATTACAAATTCTCAACACTTTTTGAGATATCTGGAAAAAACTTTTGGCCCCTCTAGATCCCTTAATTTAGGGGTCAGCCCTTTTTTCGAGATATCGTTTGAAAGATTTTCTAATTCTGCACAAATTTTTTTCTTTATGTTTTAACAAAATATTTTAGTTTAGAAGATAAAAAGCAAAATATGTGTAAATTTTCGCTCTTTTAAGCGTTCTAATTTTTGACCCCTATATAGCGCCATTTTGAATCGAGAAATCAAAAAACAAAAACCGATGTGCACAACTTCAATCCTTCTATTATCTAAAATCAGTAGAATTTCTGCTCCAGCTTGAGCCGTCTCTGAGCCTTTATCTGGAAACGAAAGCCTATAAATTTTCGTTTAAAGGGAAATAACTCAAAACCGGAAGTGACTTTTTGAAATTTTTGACAACATTCTGATTGAATTCAGTAACTTATAGTATCTCTGAAAATCTGAGCGAAATCAATTGAAAAATGAGTGAGATAGGAGGCTTCAAAGTTGGCGTCTAGGAAGTAGAAGAAAAAAAAAGAATAATAATCTTTACCAACAGATTGCAATAACCCAAAACAAAAAAAAAGTAAAATAGTTCTAAAGTAAGAATATACTGCACATAATAAAAAGGGTGAAAAGCAATTAAATTGAAATAATAAGAAAGGGGACTTTCAAAGAGTTATTTTTTATGGAAGATAATGAGACGTTTAAAACCTGTAAAATTCACGAAAAAATAAAAATGAAATAACAATACTTTTAATACATTGTCCATGTTCTTCTTGGGAGCCTTCTTGACATGTGCACCTTCCCAAAAAGTTGTCTTTACTGCAAACAGTATTGTGGACACAATTTTGGTTTGATAGACAAATCTCTCCAAAGGAACCTATAAAATTATATTTGATTATCCTAATGTAATAAAAATGCCTGCGTGCTGAAACGAATGATATGAATGTCTTTTGGAAAGATTTGAATAATTCATATATTAATTATATACAATTTACTGAATCGTAATGCAACATACACTTAATGGTCATATTATAGAAACATAACTTTACCATTTCCCCGCAAGTGTAATACAAGTTTCTCTCAAGTTTAGCGTAAATAATATAACGTTATATTTTTAAAAGAAAATATCTTTTCTTATCTTAAGGAAATTTAAGCAAGTATAAATTCAACGAATTTGACAATATATTGAAGATTTTAAATGAACCTTTGAAAGTGTGTGAAAATGCAGGGAACTGATATATGTGTGATTTTGCGATAGAAATAGGGAATTGAAAAATGCGTGACTGCGGGGAAGAGGTTTAATGAAAAATGATAAAAACAACTTTTATCAAAATTACAACTCTGTGCCGGATAATTATGCCACTTCAACAGTGGCATTTGGCGCCCGCCAAATTCTCATTTCACATAAAAACCATGTATGCCAGGTGGTAGACCATCACTCGCAGAGTTCAAAACTACCTTTATTACAAGTAAATCTCACCTGTCAGGTGATATAATCACCTTTGAACAAAGAAATTCCCATGGGAAAAATAAAGTTTCTATAGGAAAAACAAAATTCCTGAGGGATATTATCAAAATCCTGCAGGATTTCTTAATTTCCTGTGGGATATTTAAGAAATACTAAAAATAACAAACGCAGTTACATTTTAACACGAGTTAATTGAATAAGTTAAGCTGCACAAAATTTAATATTTATTCTGTTTACTTGTCCACAAAATCTTTAACTTTGCTCATAAATTTTGACTGGATGGGGCTATAGCTTTCATATTTCACCGGTGTCTTTTGCGACAACTGAGAACCTTACTTTGTATACCACTATATTTGATATGTTGATCTTGACCGTGGAGTTTGACCCACTTTAACAAAAAAATTCCACACTTTTGATCAATTTGAACATTTGATTTAGGGCTTTCATACTTCACATGTATATTTATTGTGACAAGACCTTTTAGTGGTACATATCTTTTTGACCTTTTGGCTTTGACCTTACAGTTTGACACACTTTGTAAAAAATATAACATTAGCCAAAGCTTTTGAACGGGTAGAACTAGGATTTTAATATTTCACAGGTGTATTTCGTTTGAAAAGAAAATTGACCTTCGAATTTGGACCACTTTACAGAAATACAAAACTTTAACCTTGACCATAACTTTTAAACATTTTGTGTTAGGGCTTTCAAGAATTCTAGAGCTTATTTCATTGGTTCATTCCTTGTGAGAAGACCTTCCCTTGGGTACAAACATTCTTTTTAATACCTTTTGACCTTGAGTTTAATTTGCATCTGATAAATTTCAACCCTTGCCATAAATTGCCATACAGGGGCATCAATATTTCCCAAACTCATCTTGTTTTGTATCATCTGTCCATAAGAAGCAAAATACTAAATACAGTATTTGTATACAGGTACATGTATATTGACGATTTTCTTTTATATTTGAAGAGACTAAGACCACTTCTGCAGAATAAACTTTTTTAAAGAACATTACGTATAAAGGGTATATTTTTATAAAGCTATTTACTGTTATTGTAGATATAACAGCTAATTGTGAAAACTTTTGCAGGCTCCCGTGTATCGCATTTCTTTTTTCTGCTTGTGGATAAGACAGTCTCGTCATCTTGTAAATGGAAATTCATCCTCAATGTATGGTAACCAACGTTGTGACGATTATCATTATCAACACCCAAACTGCATTTAACACCTTATTCAATGAAAAAAATTGAAAAATTATGTGTATATGTATAACAAATTAGATATTAATGAAATAAAAAGACAAAAACAACCATAAAAGTAATACTGATAAATTTCGCAGAGGATTTTTTAACCACATTATTATAAGAGGGTTGTCCCAAAAAGTCATGAACATTGTTAAAAACTGTAAACATCCAATAAATATTGACCAAATTTTAAAAAGGGAAGTTTTCAAAATAATAATTTTATGGCGATTTATTGTATGGTCTGTCGGCACACGACCAAAATTTGGAATAATTTACAAATGTTGTTGCATTTGTTGCTCTGGTAATATGAAGAATATAAATTTATATATAAAATCAATAAATTCAAATTAAAATTCAAATTTATATAAATGAAAGCAGAAGACAAGTCTTAGAAGTATGTCGAATTTTCACATATATGGTTGATCACTGATCCACCTGTGATGATGAACACTTGTAACCCCCCCCCCCAAAAAAAAAAAAAGAGAAAAAAATTAAATTTCAAAAAGTATGTAGGATAGGCGTTAATTCTAACTTGTGAAGTGCTTAGTACAGATCTACCAAGTTCGAAAACAAACAATCTAATACATTTCTAATATAAACATTTTTTTTATGAAAAGGAACGAAGGAAGTTGCTCTTCCAAAAAATTATGTTTTTTACCTGTATTAGGAACACTCTGAGAAATTCTTATATTACCGTCTTGAAGACAACCGTTTTATTCGTTGTAGTAAGTCGCTTCTTCCTGTGTTAAATATCTGAGAGAAAACAATGCTTTCAACATAATTATAGACATTGTTTACATACCAATTGATAGGCCTTTGTTTTCGACAAAATGATACAAAAATATTTTTTGTCAACCTAAACAGCTACAGATCCCGCAGTGGGAATGACGGGTCGAATTGCAATGACTTTCCCCATCCCCACCATTACAGAAAATATTCAGAGCACCCAACCCTAACTCTGAAATTTTCATGATTCGTGAATTATGCCCTTCTGATCACGGTGATGTTTACTTCGTGATATGGAGTTGTTCTGAGTTAAACTTTTGTTCGCTACGCCGCGTCAAATAGAAGAATTCGTTCTCCAATCTCCAAACATTAAAATTTAGTTCCAAGTGTTTTAAATAAAACTTTAAAACCTATGCCCCAGTGACTCGGAAAAAGTTTGTCACCATTCAATACCTTCACTGCTCTTTGATCTTTGAATGGGTATACAGTTTACATCAGTCCATACTCCACCCATACATGTATGGGAACGTCTATGTGTCGGTGAAAATTCTCACATGGGGCGTAAAAATACATATAATCAACAATTTACAATGCAAACTTACCGATCACAAATCACACATTGTAGACAGTTGATTGAAACCATCCATACAATGACGACTTTTACATCTAGAAGAAAAAGATTACCTAGTATTTTTACATACACTGTATAGCTTATAAATTGCCTCCATTTTTTGATTGATCTGTTTACGTGTAACCATCTGCTATACTAATCGCCAAATATTGGAAGGATGCTACTCAGTACTTTTTTCATTATTTATCTGGTGTTGCCTTTAAATTTATTTTCTTCCTTCTTTTGGTTTATGTTATTTAGCTTGCCCCTTAGCAATATATATTGGAGTAAAAGAATGATTTGAAATGAAATATAAAAATGACAAACATATGAGCGTATAACATATAAAGGAAAATATATTTTATTTTTTTATTATACAAAACGTGTAGTGTAGGTATTTAGATATTTGTGTTCTTTCCATTCTTTTTACTTTATATAATTGTTACATGTATACTTTAATTGATGTATGTAAAAGGTGTAGGTCTGATAGAGCATGAAAAATAGCGAAATTTTATTTTGATGACATTCGGTTTCTAGATTTAATTATTTTTAATTTATGAGGGGTCATTTTGTCAGAGCGTTTTCTCGAAAAAAAAAAAAACCCAATGAACACAGTATATCTTAATTTACGGTGATGATAGAGCAACATTCGCCGTATTTCATTACATGTAACTCCGAAAGTACAAAGCGTCATTGCTCGCTTTGGTCCGATAAAAGGTATATCAAGGATTTCTGAAATTGTTTCTATAATCTCTCTCTACCTGAAAATATATTGTTTAAACATGTACTAGTAATTAAAACGTAGTGCTGAGTTACAAGATCTGTCAATTGATATCATTGAAATAGACATAGCCTGTAGGGGCCGGATCTGTTTCACTAAAATCTCAAAGTATTTGCGAAAGTCAAAGAGGCAAGGTTATTCACAACAAGTAGACAGCTGGTTTAATCGTCAAAGAAATCCAATGATGTCATTTACGGACGAACAGAATGTAGTCAAAATTGTGTTTTTTACAGACATTGTTATAAAATTAAATTATAAATGTCCCAACGACGTCGAACAGTATTTTCTAATGACAAAATTACTTTTGACAACTTCTGGGATAAACCGGAATAGCCGAAATAACTTACAGATATTGCCATAAAATTAATATTATAACATCACCTTAAACTCCAGCCGTCATTTTCTGTTGATTAGCAAAACCAGATATAGTCAAAATCCTTTAAATCATTTCTATTAGACTTCAATCATAAAAAAGACAGTTCGACATACTTTTGGTATTTTTTAACAATCCTTTTTTTGGTCTTGTGGCCTTCATGACAGTCATACTTTCATCAACTGGTCTTACATGTACGGGGAGTGACGCTGGGAATCGAAAAATTCGAAAATCTATTCGTTAATCGAGATTTACTCTACATCGAGATTTGCTCTAGTTTTATTCATAATTTGCACTTTCAGTTTCTGGTATAATTTTACAGAAAAAAGAAAGACAATTTTTTAATATATGGCACTTGTGAGGATTTTTTAACCTGAAACTTGCAGATTATGTAGTTACATTGTACAAATATCATGATATAAAATGAAAAATTTAGAAATAAACATATACATTACATTCACGGATATTGCCGATTACAAACGAAATATTTTATACAAGATACAAAGAGCGTGCAAATTAGCGACATAAATCATCGAAACTCATTTTTAACCAAGACAATCTAAACCAATTTATAGGAAAAACATCTTTGCGTAGAGCATATTACAATTAGAATACTGTAAATAGTTGCACAACCTTTCGGTGGTTACAATACCTAATCACGGTCCCACAAAAAAGATATTCATTTTTGCTAAGACCTGAACATCTCGTAATATATGGTCTTATGTTTGCTGTAAGCAATAAGCAGATTAGAATCAATTTGGCAAATAGCGATTTGCAGTCAGTAATTCCAAGCATCATGTTCCAATATTTTAGAATTCATTTATTAACAATCTTAAATATCATGACATTTAAAAAAAACTACAAGTAACTTTCATTTTTGTTTACACACATAGAAAGCTCAAAGATCATTTATCTATAAAGGACTTACTAGCATTTCACTTGAAAAAAAACTGGATATGTATTTAATTCCTTTGGTAAAATTAATAGAATAAAGTTATTTCAAAATAAAGGATCAGTTCCCTCTGGCATATATAGCTCTGATTCATTGACATAATTTGGCTACAGTCTTTGGCCCCCTCTTCCGGGCTCTTCAAAGTCTTTCTTTTATTTCTAATCTCCAACGTTATTTTCGAAATGAGCATCTGGTGCATATCAAAACTGGTATCTTAT
>PRKT01002256.1:0-28918 GCA_003671525.1 Saccostrea glomerata | reverse complement strand
TTTACAAATGAAATGAACAAAATTAAAAACCGTTCAAATGATTTCTTTCAAAGGAAATACAAATGTGTAAACAACATCTAAAGAAGGTAATTTTTTTTAGTTTTGTTCAAGTATGAAATAAGTATGATCTTCATTCTGTGTCTCAGAAAAGTTGCTGACAGTGTCCTGTTCGGTGTCATTTTCGTTTTGGACGATTTCAACATGATTATAGAGACTGTCAAGTATATACTGTTTCCTTACTTCTGTGACGTCATAATCGGACCTATCCTTTTTTACTGTGCATGCATGATGATATGTATCATCTGCAATTGTATTACATCTTTTGTCGCCAAGACGATCATATGTACCTTCACTGTTATGATTATATTTTTCCGTTTTTTCTATGGAGTTCTTTGTTGTGTCATAATTACATTCATTATCATATTTCTTTTTACTCGAATCTTTCTCTCGAAGATGGTGATATGTTTCATCCTCGGCTTGTATGTACGGATTTTCTATTTTTTCTTCCATATCGGATAATATAATTCCCTGTTCCTTGAATTCTATCGTAAAGTAAGTGGTGTTAACAATCCCTGCAACATTGGAAACTTTTATTTGTTCGTGTTTTGATTTCTTTTTCAGTATGCCGATTTGGTGTCTCTTTTTCCAATACCTAGAAACATAATATGGCGAAATAAAAAAAAATGTACTAGGTATAAAGTAATGCAGGAAAAAATATAAACAACAAACAAGTTACTGGGAATATATATTAAATATTATTTTTCTTCACAGCATGCGTTTATAGTAAAATTCAAACATATAACAAATACATGTAATATAAAATTGCAATTTTTAAATGTTCTTAGAAGAGATTTCTGTTACTCACCACAAATATATGAAAATAAGGACAAAGAAAATTCCTCCGATAACAGCAGCAATGGAAATTGGAATAGTGGTTTTAAATGCCTCATCATTATCTTTTAATAACAAACATTTTTTTAAAATTTTGAAACGCATTAAAAAGACAAACTTTAAATAATTTTATCTTTCAGTTTGTTTATATCAGCCAAGTTACCATTTGAATGTATTCCTTCTGAAGTTGTTCTTTCTCTTGTTGAAATAGGCGTTATGGTTTCTATGTTGTCTGGTGTATTAGTTATAAAATATGTCATAGATTCGGTGGATGTGTTCGATTTTGGGGGGTAAAAATCAACTGTTGATGAACGTACCGTTGACCCCGATAATGATTCTCTTTTTTCGTTTTGATCCATCTGTTTGCAAAAAAAAAATATTTTCCAATATGCATAACATCATATACAATTAAAATGAATCAAAAACGCTATGCTTGCATTTGCTATTTTATTTATTCATGTTTCTCAATCAAAAGAATATATCAAAATTGTACACTCTATTATCAAATCGAAAACGAGACAGTATTTTGCAAATTTAAAGATTTTGTCAATTAGAGGGAATGACTTTTGCTGAAAAAAAAGCATTGATTATTTTCTGTTAATTATTCAAATTAAAAAAAAATCTAAAAGACGTTTTTCTACGTTAAAGCTTTGATTTTGCCATTTTTTTTTTTTATTTCAAAGTCGTACAGAACAAAACTGCACCTACATATACATGTAATTGATCTATTTTTAAACGTTATGATCAAAGTAATTCAATAAATTGAATTTTTTTACAGCTGAGATTTAATTCGCAGAACAAAAAATATCAAGAATAAGGAAAACTTGTTTTCAACAATTTGTTCGATCTTTACTACAAAGTCCTCTCCAATGCTAATAAAGGAGATCGTAGGGAGTACTTTACGTATAATTATTTGAGCTTCATATTGTTTTTACGTTTGACGTACATGTAATTAATCGATCTTAAGGTTTCAAATCTGTAAACGGTAGAATTTCACAAACAATAAAAAGTCTTTCTTTGGTTATTAGTAATTAGTACTGGACTTAATAATGCAGCTGAATAAATGTACACTATCTCAATAAGTAATCGCTTCAGTTACGCAGCACTATTCAGCCTTACAATGAAGAAATTAATTAAATATAGACCTGCAAAAAAGAGCACTTTTTAAAACTGATTTTATTTCATCAAGATTGTTTTATTATTACATAACTTAAATGTTAATTGAAATAACATATATACCCCACTCTGTAGGAAGTTTGGACCAATCAATGGACAGTCACGTGATAGATTCAAAGTATGTGTACTGAGTAGAGGTCATAATTTTTTTTTATATCGAAAGGGCATACCTTAGTTGAATTTAAAAACTGTTTCTGCATACTTTGTACTTTCTAGAAAGTTCTGCTGATTTAAATAGAATTGACTTTTTATAAGTTAAAATTTCAAGTAAAGCTCATGTCGAAATCTGTTTGACCTTTACCAAGTATATTTTGTCCTTGTTAAGCCACACCCTCGATTCAAAGAAAGCAGCAGGACCTTTCAAATTAAGGAAACATGCTTTATTTATATTACAAAATGGCTTACATCGATTAAGTTATGCCCGTGCGAAACGGCGATTAAGTAAGCGACCTCGATGTTGAACATGCCAAACATGTACACATAAACACGGTAAAATTATTTTCCTATATTATCTCGCTATTTATTGAATAATAGCGCATTAAACACAGGTTATACAGTTGAATTAATAGACTATCTAAAATCTATAAATAATATTCTGTTTAATAATTAATTGCATTTTTCACTGTAAAAATACACTTGATCTGCCTTTTACAACAAATAAAACACGTCATTTTTACCAAAAGGACGTCATGTCGATAAGTTTGCTGCGATCAGTGATTTCTTTATAAACTGTTGTCTGAGATTTAACTTACACTTATTTTTGATGCATTTATAAGTTTTAATGTTTTTTATGCTAATACAGCTTTCTTTATTCTTAAAACAAACTTGAAAACATGTTTTTGTTTCACATGTTTGAATTTGAATGCAACTGAACTGTCGACAATTTTGTTTACAAATGTATTTGACCGATAAGGACTAAGAGTAGACGGCAGGTGTTACTTTAGTCATTAAATGCTTATTCCATTTTTTTTGGCACCTGTTCATACCTGTAATAATTTTTAATATCCGTGTTTGCCTTGCCTTCGATTTGTATCATTTGTTTGGCAGAAACTGGTATTGCAAAATCGCAATATATAATGTCCCCTCCAATATTTAGATATTGCTTCAATTTTTAAAAACCATATTATCACCTTGATTTAACATATTTAAATATATATAAAATGAATGTATTGTAAAACATAATATCATTATTTCTTTTTTTTTTCAAATTCCATGTTATTTGTGTATATGTATGTAAACTGTTGAAATGTGCGTTCATAAAACATTCTTGAATGATACAAAGTAATTGCAAAATTTTTACATCATTTTTGTTTAAAATGTGGATATTGAAAAGATTGCATATCCTCCGTATGATATATATGCAATATTTGTAATAATCTTCTAAATACAGTATTTTTGTCTCCGTATCACATTACAAATGTAGCAACACAAATTCATGATATACCGGTATACCAATGCAATCTGCTAATCCGTTCAAATGGACTTTAACCTGATTTAAGCTCGTTTAGTCTATGATTTGTGTTTCGGTTATTACTAAGTTATACTAAAGGTGACGATGAAATAAATTTTTGTGATCCCTTGTCAAATATTGGTCTCTTTGTCTTTTATGACTTGAAAATTGAAATTGGATACTTCTTATCAACATGAATGAATTTAAAAAACTCAAAATGAGAAAGTAAAACTGACAGACCAGTACTGCAAGTCCGTGCTCAGTGATGTGTGCAGAGTAAATATTTTACAAACCTGGTGAAACATAAGCACTAACATTAACAGAACTCGTGTCCTGTTAAAACTAATTGACGTATTAGTGGGTTTGTTTGGTTAGTTAAACTATGCACACGTCATTGGGCAAGGACATGCGATGCTAGTGAGTTGGTTTGGCTTATTAATATTTTTAACATATTTCTAAAATGAAAATAAAATTATATTTAAAGAAATATTAATTTTCTAAAATGAATTTTATTGATTATGGTTTAAAATATTTCACAAAGCATAGTACAATTTCTACTTTTTTTCGATATTGCATGTAAGAATAACGTTAACAGTGTAAAAGTGCAAGAATGTGACAATAATTCGCATCCATAATTCGTAGTTTCATAATTTCAAGACATAGTTAAGTTTTTTTTACACAAAATAGTGTAAGTGCTAATAGCTATTATTCGGGTTATTTTACGTCTGTAATTTTGAACCAAAAAAATATGAATTTCAATTCTACATCTTACCCGCCTTGAATTGATTGATTATCGATTGTCAATTTTGTATACAATTACCGTCTGTATATCTCAGATATTAAAGTCAAACATTTGCTTAACTAGAATTTACCTGCCCACAAATCAAGGAGATCTTTTCTGGCCGTGTGCAATCCATGAAGATACATTCTTTGTAAGTACTATTAACGTACGAACATAGCTGACATTGAAGAAACAAGGCTTTTTCTTCTTCTCCTATTGCAATACCTTAAGTTACAGAATCTGAATTATTAAAAAGACAACAATTTCCTTTAATATTTTTTGACAGTCTTGCACTTAGTAATTTGTTCGAACTTGAATGTTCACCATATTTGTGATTTTTATAAAATGGGAGAAAAATAAGATTTGTCCTATTTTTGGCGATGTATAAAAATTCACAGAAACACAAACAGCTAAATCTGTAGCGCACAGGCTTTGAACTGTGAACAAAATCAACAACCGTTGTTGCATTGTGAACGATAAATAAAGTTGTTCTTCTTTATCAACTCGCGAATACTTTGTGATGAGTTATCATCATTGTTTATCCTGGCTATATTGATCAGTTGACTTTTTATTGACCTGGCTTAACTAATTTTTCACCAAGGTGTCACTGCAATAAGAAAGCGTTTGTGTATATCTTTTCAAAACCCCTAGTAATGCATGCTGGCATTTTGTCTTCAAACATAATCTATAAATTAAAATATTAAGATTCAGATAACATAATCTTAAATAAGTAAGTATCTTGCAGTTTTCCTTAATAAGGTGAAGTAGTCCAAGAAATTAGAGGTTAAACGATACTGATATTAAAAGATAAAACAGTACACAGACTTAAAATTTATAATTTCACATTATATCATTGTAATATAATGATCTTTTGTTTGAATGTTTGGTATTAAGGCACATATACAAACTAGGTATAGTTCTTCTTTGCAGTTGTTATTTTGAATTTTGTAACTTGCCTCGATCATTTCCAACGTAAACTTCATTTGCTACACCAATCCAAGATTTGTTAATGAGTTCTTCACGCATCAATTTGCAGGATCTGTTAATGTCATTCAGAAACACTCCACCCAATAGATAAGATGACTTAGACATTGATTTACAAATGTCCATTGAATCTGACCAGGTACCGGATTGGTTTGTCTCTTTAGATGAAATACAAAAATAAAATATGAACAAGAATAGAGGTTTTGGTTGATTTATCGAAAACAACTTAACTCCGACTTGGCAATATTTCAGCCACATTGCGGCGGGAAAGGTTTTAAGTGTAGAAAATTATTGTTAGATAAAAAGATACTCACCAACTTCCTTTTGACATACCGGAGGGTATAACTCAGAGCAAGATTTCTCGAAATAAATTGAAGAGTTTGTTGTTGAACACTGTATCGCAACACAGAAGATATCATTTAATTTTGGTATTCTTTCATCTTTTGCACCTATAAAACAGCATTTTATATTGATATATTATGAATGGAATGTTAAAAAAAATATGTGCTTAAAAGATAAATTTGTGCAATGAAGCTTTACTTGATTTCATAAAATAGTACTTCATATTTCAAATAATTGTGTAAACGGAGGTATTTATCTTCCATATTAATTCGATATTACCTCTTCCAATTATTGAATGATTTCATTTTAAATACCTGATTTATAAACAGAGTAAGTTCCATTGCCTCCACATTCGTTAAAGTATGGCACGAACATCCGAGTGCCAGGTTGTGAACAAGATGTGTTACAAAAGAATGGAACCAGTGAAACATCTTTTGGGGTTTGTTCTAAGCACCTACACAGATTGCCCTAAATTTATCCAAGAATACATAAATAACTAGAGAGTCTGCTATTGCAAGCAATAGCGTATGCCGCCCCGAACTGTTCCCCTATTTCCATGGCAACTATTGATAATTTCGGACAAGACTTTCATCTTTTGTATCACTGAAACAATACCCATTAGCTTAGCTTGGAAAACCATCAACATGTATCAGTTCTTTCAGTACTTTGATTTAAAATTAAAGTTAATGAATTATCATTTTCCCCTGCTTTCCATGGTAATAATAGATTATTTGAACATTTTAAATGCGAATCGCAGAACTACAATTACTAATCACTAAAATTAAAAAGTTTCATAACAAATGTTTAAGTGACCAGAGAGAACACTTGCAGACAATTCGTCGCTTTATGCAGGTTTCCATGTCAACGGTAGCCATTTTTGAAACTAAATGACCATACAACACAACTAGAAGCAATGATCGTCCTTTGGGGAAAGTTTCAGGAAAATTGTCCAAGACATCTCCGAGAAACAGCCTGGACGACAAATAACACACGTACAATCGCAATATGTCGTCCACGACTTCGTTTGGGGCGACATAATTATGTAAAGAATAAATAATAATAAAAGATTTGTTCGAGAAGCATATGTGTCATTGTTCTATTTTGAAGTTGTCTTTTTTTTTTCATAACAGTCCCCCGCTTGGCGCAGTAATTAGAGCGTCTGCTCTAAAATCGAGAAGTAAGGAGTTGATCATTAAGTCGCGGGTTCGAATCCCACTGTGGGACATGGAGACCGGTCGTTTGGATCAGACCGTATAAACCGAGGTCCCGTGTCGCGGTAGTTGCTTTCACGAAAAAAGATCCCTCCCTGCTCAATAACCATGATTATCGATTTAAGAACAAAATTTTCAGCTCTCCTCCGGTAACTTCTCCATAAGAGTGAAAAATTCTCATGGGGGACTGTAAAGAACATACAATCAATCAATTAATCAATCTTCTAACAGTGTTTCCGCATTTCTATTTTAACTATATTTTTTAAAATGTTTATTTAAACATAGAAAAACTTACCTTTATTGCAAATGTAATACAATTGAAAGATATGCAAATTTCTTGGCAAAATCCAACCGAATTAGAGGATCTTTGCATTTTGTGAAATAGAGTAGATGATGCCTCGGTTACATTGTCTGCATAACACCCTACAAGACATTTCTACAGTAACTGTTAAACATTGCTACATCATGAGTTGTATTAAAAATTGATATCTGTATTCCAAATGTAATTTTAAACATTTCCCAAACGAACTATTAATTATTTCATATTTTGAAAAATCTCAAAGTTGAAATATTTCATGAAGATGAAGCATATCCTTTACAAAATGAAATATATAGACAACAATCATTTATTAGGCTTAAGCTTAAATTTCCATTGAAAACAATAAAATTTACGTTTATATCTTCCTTTTGATACGATACGCAATATAATGCTCTACGTAAGAAAAAGATTATGAACAGTCTTGTCCTCATTTCTGTTGTTCAATTGATGGTATAGTAATATTATAAGAACATACATGTATACACATTTATCATGAAGAGCATGCTTACAGACTTTTTTGAAAAAAAAAAATCTAGGATATATTGTAAAACCTGAATTGCCTACAAAGTTTCCCGCTTTTTCATCGATAATGACAAAAAGCATATTCATATAGCAGGTATGACCTAAGATATGTACTCCTCCACTGTCTTTCACCAACATCTGTTTTAGATCGCAATTGATCTAATTACTTTTGAGTCTGATTACTGTTCATCATCTCCATATTCCATCATATATACTTATAAATGCGTGACTATTTATCTAAAGCTATTTTTAGCTCACCTGAGCCGAAGGCTCAAGTGAGCTTTTCTGATCACATTTTGTCCGTCGTCCGTCCGTCTAGCTGTCCGTCTGTCCGTCTGTCTGTCCGTCCGTCTATAAACTTTTCACATTTTCGACTTCTTCTCAAGAGCCAATGGACCAATTTTAACCAAACTTATTAAAACGCATTCTTAGGTGAAGGGAAGTTTAAATTGTTAAAATGAAGGGCCAAGTCCCCTGACAAGGGGAGATAATCAAGAAAAGACAAAAATAGGGTGGGGTCACTAAAAATCTTCTTCTCAAGAACCACTGGGCCAGGAAAGCTGAAACTTATGTTGGAGCATCCTTGGGTAGTGTAGATATTAAATTGTCAAAATCATGACCCCCGGGGGAAGGGCGGGGCCATGATAGGGAATCCAAGTTTTACATAGAAATATATAGAACAAATCTTTAAAAATCTTCTTCTCAAGAACCACTAGGCCAGGAAAGCTAAAGGTATGTGGGAGCATTCTTGGGTAGTGTAGATATTAAATTGTTAAAATAATGACCCCCGGGGGTAGGGCGGGGCCACAATAGGGAATCCAAGTTTTACATAGAAATATATAGAACAAATCTTTAAAAATCTTCTCAAGAACCACTGGGCCAGGAAAGCTTACACTTATGTGGAAGCATCCTTGGGTAGAGTAGATATTAAATTTTTAAAATCATGACCCCCGGGGGTAGGGCGGGGCCACAATAGGGAATCCAAGTTTTACATAGGAATATATAGAACAAAGCTTTAAAAATCTTCCTCTTAAAACCACTAGGCCAGGGAAGCTGAAACTTATGTGGAAGCATTCTTGGGTAGTGTAGATATTAAATTTTTAAAATCATGACCCCTGGGGGTAGGGTGGGGCCACAATAGGGAATCCAAGTTTTACATAGAAATATACAGAACAAATTTTTAAAATTCTTCCTCTTAGAAACCACTAGGCCAGGGAAGCTGAAACTTATGTGGAAGCATCTTTGGGTAGTGTAGATATTAAATTGTAAAGAACATGATCCCCGGGGGTAGGGCGGGGCCACAATAGGGAATCCAAGTTTTACATAGAAATATATAGAACAGATGTTTAAAAATCTTCACAATAACCACTGGGCCAGGAAAGCTTAAACTTACGTGGAAGCATTCTTTGGTAGTGTAGATATTAAATTGTTAAAATCTTGACCCCCGGGGGTAGGGTGGGGCCACAATAGGGAGTCCAAGTTTTACATAGAAATATATAGAACAAATCTTTAAAGATCTTCTTCTCAAGAACCACTGGGCCAGGAAAGCTGAAACTTATGTGGAAGCATTCTTTGGTAGTGTAGATATTAAATTGTCAAAATCATGACCCCTGGGGGTAGGGCGGGGCCACAATAGGGAATTCCAAATTTAACATAGAAATATATAGAACAAATCTTTAAAAATCTTCTTCTCAAGAAACACTTGGCCAGGAAAGCTGAATCTTATGTGGAAGCATCCTTGGGTAGTGTACCCACTCTCTAAAGTTTTAAAATAAAAAAGGGAAGGGGTTGTTGGGCATGATAGATATAGCAAGAGGGTGAATCTGGTAAAGATCTGCATAACCCAAGTTACTCAGGTGAGCGATGTGGCCCATGGGCCTCTTGTTAAAAGTACGCATACGATTTACAATTTAAGACTGCATAAAGTGGTCCATGTATAAATGAGATTGTATGCGGAGTAAAACATTTATAAAAATCGGGAGATCGGATGCTACATGTATATAACTTATCATACAGTCGTATGCTGACTTCATATGGATCTTCTCCTTATTTCCCAATCATGACAAGGAGCAAACGGCGGGTGTGACCTGTTGGAAGGGGTCTTCACTTTTATGGCACTTGATCCCATCTCTGATGTTTTGTTTTCTCTTTTCGTGTTTTATAATGTTGAATAGAATTTATGGCTCGAATACTGTTCGTTATCTTAAAGTTCATATTTTATGCTGAATTATACCATATCATTTTCAATTTTCCAATTATTTTAAAGATACCAAGGAAAAGTTAAGATTCTTAAAGTAAATTCAGTCTTAGTTGTCACTCCCAAAGCTGGCCGAAATTGCCACGCCCAGGGAAACATGTTTAAAAATACCATGCACTTTTTGCAAGTTGTCAAATGGCAAGTTTGCAAATGACACAAAAGCATTGACGCAATTTGAATAAATAATGCAAAACCAGTAATAAGGAATGTTAAAATAAACAAGTATCGACAAAGCAAGATCCAAATAAAAAAAATATCAATACCATTTTACAAAAGAACATTATATTGCAGCATTGTTATATAGATGTTTAGCTTTGTAAATTAACCCCAAAAACTTTGATCTTTTCTCTTCAAGTTAATTGATTGATTAATAAACAAATAAAATAATCTTAATGTAACATTTAAATACGCACCAACAATTTTTATCCAAGTTGAATATCGTGTATATGTACCACTCCAAAAGTTAAACGTTCCTTTAGCATTGATTTGTTGTAAAGACTCTATTCGTAGAGTACTATTTAGTGCTTTGCATCTCATTTGTGCGCCAAACCAATTCATGGAGTTTTGCTCGAATGAAAACATTTCTGTAAAAATATTCTATATACATGTATATGTATTATGTTTATATGTTCTAAACGATACATTCACATTGAAGTGACAAAAGCTCAGTTTTATCAGAATTATGTAACATTTAGTGTAAAAGATCAAATACATACTGTGTTTTTTTTACAATTATGTTAAAGCTCACAAAGATACATGTAACAAGAGGTGCAGGTAAAAATAGAAATCAGTTAGATATTGAAGAGTTTAAAATGATATAAAAGTGATTTGGGGGGTGAGGGGAGGGTTATGATTAGAACATACTTGAAAATACACTCCTTTAAGTAAATTTTCCTTAATGCGCCATAATATGACACATGAACATACTGCTGTTCATAAAACGAAATAAAGTTTTATTGATATATCCTTGATTTTCATTTTTAAAACTATGATTTCCCTTTTATGGCCCCTCTATTTTCCAGGGTGGTCATTGTTTGCACTAATTCCTATGTATATTACCTTTGGATCCTTTTATATTTTGATGAACAATCATGACTGTGCTGTTTTTCAGAGAATTTTAAAAGATTTTTCTCCTATGTATTCCTATATGAAACTTTGATCACCCGTTGTTGCCCCACACTTCCCCGTAATTGTAATAACTGGAACAAACGTAAATCTACACTATCTGAGAATACTCTGTTTCTTCATATAAAAATTTCAAAATTATGGCTTTATTTTTTTCCGCAAAGAAAAGATGATTTCAAAGATTTTCCGAAGTACTCCTGAATAAAACCTTGATTGTCCTCTGTTCCCTCATCCTATTCCGGGTTGTGATAATTTGAAAAAAAATTGAATCTTCTCTATCTGAAGTGTCTTTCATATATATATGACTAGCTTTATCTTTGATATTCTCGAGAAGACTTTGACAGATTTTTCTGTTGAACTTTGATTACCCATTGTTCCCCAACCCTGCACTGCGGGTCATGTTGTACATGAAAACAAAAATCAACACTACAAAATCAGGCTGTTTCGGAATTAAATATTAAAATGATTCATCATTGCTATGTTAATTGTTCTTGGTAAGAAGATTTTTCAAAATTTGCTATTATATTTCTATGTAAAACTTTGATCGTAAATTGCCGATTGACCCATCCAAACTCTAGGGTCATGATTTCTACTTACTTAAATGTACACTGTGTGAGGATACTTCTGCATACATTTAATAAATCATTGCTTGCTGTCCTTGAGAAAATAATTTTGTAAAAATTATAAAATTTTGGGTGGGGGACTGATTTGATTGAATTTGAATATACCCTACATAAAATAATTCCACATAAGTGTAATGTTTTTTAGCACAGAGGTTCTTGAGAAGATTTTTAAATGTTTCTCTATTTTTTTTAAAGAATTCATAATCTTTCCCCTTTGAAGGAATTAAGAACTTGACCTTTCATTAGAACAGACTTAATCCCCTTTAACTGTAAATACTTTATGGAATGTTTGGCTCAAATCGGTCCGTTGGTTCTTGGGATGATGAAAATGTTGAAATTTGATAAGGAATTTAATAACAATGCCGACATTAGAAAAATTCATTTGAGCCTTTGGCTCCTGTGAGCTAATCATTTGAGATAGCAGATCTCAGTTTCAATGAATTTAAGCGTTGTAAATCAAATATGTTTAAAAAAATGTATACTATTACAACCTTCCTTCAACTTACAGTTATCTAAATGCCGTGTAAAAAAATTTCATTATCATTGGCGATATTTAAAAGGAAACCTCAAAAAGTTTTTTTTATGTTTAACTTGAGCTTTAATGCAATTTTGACAGAGTGAATGCATGAATCAAGTAAATCAAAGTTAAGCATTTTAAGATTTTAGTTAGTCATTAACATAAGGTTGCATACTTTCTTTAATTGAAATACAAAATATAAAGAAGAGGCCCAGAGGCCACATCGCTCACCCGAGCTCTGGCTATTTTATACTAAAAGCAAAAATCAGTTAAGTATTGAAAAAAATGAAATATCTAAGTGGGTTCAAGTGGGGTCATGATTTGAACAAACTTGAATCTACACCACATGAGGATGCTTCCATATAATTATGACCAATGCTAGCTTTGCTGTTCTTAAGAAGATTGTAAAACATTTTCCCTAAGTATTCCTATGTTAAAATTTGAACCCTGACCCATCATCATGGCCCCATCCTACCCCTGGGGTCATGACTTGAACAACTTGAATCTGCACTTTCTGAGGAAGCTTCCACATGACTTTCATCTTTCCTGGCCAACTAGTTCTAGAGAAGAAGATTTTTACAATATTTTCCCTATGTATTCTTATGTTAAACTTTGACCCCTCCCTTCATGGCCCCACCCTTGCCCGTGGGTAATGTTTTGTACAAACCTGAATCTACACTACCTGAGGATGCTTCCACATTAGTTTCATGTTTCCTGACCCAGTGGTTTCGGAAAAAATGATTTTTTAAATGTTCCCTATGTAATCTTATTTTAAACTTTGACCCCCCATTGTTGCCTCATCCAACCCCGGGGGGTAATGATCTGAACAAACTTGAATCTACACACCAGAGAATGCTTCCACATTAGTTTCATGTTTCCTGGCGCAGTGGTTTTGGAGAAAAAGATTTTTAAAACATGCCATTAATTTTTCATTTATTCATAATTATCTCCCCTTGGAAAAGGGCTTGGTCCTTCATTTGAACAAACTTGAATCCCCTTGACCCAAGGATACTTTGTTGCAAGTTTAGTTGAAATTGTCCAAGTGTTTCTTGAGTAGAAGATGAAAATATGAAAGGTTTACGACGACAACAACGACAACGACGACGGACAACTGACAAATTCTGATCAAAATAGCTCACTTGAGCCTTCATCTCAGGTGAGCTAAAAATATACCGATGTACAATTTCATTCAATGTAAACCAATGGGTATGTAAAACTGTAATGTATGAAAATATAAAACTCATCTTTTATAATAGATTTGTTTGCGTGAAATAGATAAAGTAAAATACCTGTACCCCGAAGAAGAACGTGGCAGGTAAGTAGAAGGTGTGTAAATTTCATTTCCATGTCAATGCCTGGTTAGGAGAACAATATATGCCCTGTAGGAAATGTCACATATTGATTATAAATATTGATTACCCCGCTTGACAAGTGGGAGGGTATATAGTGATCGGCAAATCCGTACGTCTAGCAGTCTGTATGTCCGTTCGTCCGTTTGTTTCCACATCTGTCCCTCCGTCCGACTGCTATGCTTTGAGATACCTATCTCTTTTCGCAACTCCTCATTACTGTATACAGGGAAATTTTCGCCCCCGTTTTATTTTCGCCCCTTTCGCCCTCTTCGTGATTGGGCGAGTTTAAAACGGGGCGAAGCGAACTTACACAACATAATTTCTTAAACAGAACTGTGACTGGGCGAATTTTAAACGGGGCAAAATTGTTCGCAAGTTCAAAAGGGCAAATATAACACGGGGCGAAAATAACCCTGTATACAGTACCACAGAGTAAGCCTTTCACAAGATCTTTGTAATACAGTGCAATTGTGCACCTTCTATTTAAATTTTCGATTTAACACATATTTTGGGTTCCCCTGAATGAAACACTTTCATTCTATCTAAAATATTGAAAGATATCCATTTTTATCCTCTTTTATCCTCTACTGCTGAATAAAACTCCTTTCAAAGATCTTTATTATATTATGTCATTGTACATCCACTAATTTATTTTTTATCTGACACATTCGGTTTCCCAGAGCAAAACACTATACAGCATTTGGGAGGCGGGAGATAGACATTTTAATTAGTAAGCTCTGTTCTAACAGTACCTCTTGTTTTTATCCAAATAATTTCTATCATTTTTTTAAATCATTACAGTGAAAATGTAAAAAAAAATTAAATTGAACAATTTGTTAAAATCATAAAAAAGTTTTCGATTTTTTCTTTATTGTCTTATGCGAAGTAAACACCATTTGTTTGTAAAAAGCTGAAAAGAACGAGTGCACTTATGGACCCCGGTAAAATGTGAAAAAATAAACAATGAAATTAAGCAAAAGTTTTCATCCCAAATCATTAACTGATATCCAAACGGTACGATTTACCATATTTTACGGCTGAAATTCACGAATATTCAAAGAACAAAACCATAGAGTGTGGCAGAGGCCAGTCGACATTTGTGATTTTCTATTAATGCTAAATCGAGAACGGTCATTCTATTCAAAGCTTTTGTTTAAGGATAAATAACACAAACAAACTTTTTTCAGAAATCAACATTATTTCTCTTAGATTTACATTTATATTAACAACCTGAATAATGTTTACCAAGTAGAGTGGGAGAATTATATAAGATTTTGTCATAAAGTTAAAAAATTGTGCAAAATTTTGTATGGAATTATATAGAAGGCAAAACAAAATCTCATATCTAAGCACCAAGGAAAACCTACGATTTCTTTATATTTCAGGGATTTATTATTTATGTCATTTCAAATCAAAATGAGTCAAAAAATACATATCAACCCGCACATCCATTTTTTGTTTGTGGTATGTACCCTTAAAGTAGGAATTTGTATCCGATTAGGCTGGTACTTAAAATATTAAAAATGTACAAAATGAATAATATTTTTCCTATTGCAAGTGAGTGCTTTTTACCTGTATGACCCTTGTTGAACCCACGTGTAGAATGAATTATTTAAATACTGATAGTCACGTGCGTTCTACTCAGGTAAAAATTCCTCAAAGGTGCTAACTATAAAACTTCGGCAGGGTTTGTATCATTTAGTCAGTCGTGCCACTTAGAAATATGCGTATGTATTTGTGATTAAGAAAATGGATGAGTAAAGAGAGTTAAGTGCAAATCATTAAAGTGTCAAACATTTTTGCAAGACAATGAAACAGATATTGAAAGCCACCTAAACACTCCTTTTTGATTTCTAATTCAATGAAGTAATTGCCTACAGTCTCTCAGAAATCGGTAATTAGTATGTTCATGGTCTCTTCTTTAAATCAATATCAAATTTAATATAGGTATCCGGTTTACTTTTCATATAATTTCAAATTGAATGTCATGAAAATACCCTATTTTCTACACAACTCTGCTAAAGCCGTAAAGTACGGGAAAAAGAAAGTTGAAATTGATTATGACGTCATAATGGATCTAGAACCAAAAAATTAGTCTCAAGTTATTTCCTAGATCTTGACCTTAACAATATTAAATTGTTTCAAATCCAATATGATTTAGGTGATGCTAGTTATAGATATACGAGGGGTTATCAAAAAGTTCGTGGGCTGAGGCTATAAAATTAGTTCTATGTAGTCTGAGCTTTCAAAATTTATATGGAACATAAAACAACAAAAAAATAAAGAAATGTTAAAAATTTTAGCCTGATATGTTCATTATTTGCCAAATTATTATAAAATCAAAATGACATTCTTTGATCACCCGGCGCTGTCGTCGTAAATTCTCATGACGTCCTACAACGTTATCGTTTTTCAATGTCCGCTTCTTCTACCTCATGTACACTTTTTCGATGAGAATCCATGGAGCTGAGTACGGACTTAAACCCGCCTTGTTTATATGACTTTACAATGTCATGGACAGTGGCCTTCAATGAATATGATATTCCAATTGGATTAATACATTGGGAGAGATTCTCGCTTGATTGTGCCGGCATATTTTGCTTTTGGGATTTCAATCTCTACAACACATGATCAATGTTATTTTTTGACGTGATTTATTTTTCACACCTTGACTGCAAGTTGTCATTAACTTGGTATCCTTTTTCTCTCTGAATCTTTGTTGACATAAAAATACAAGTACTCGGGATGCATATTATTTCTCTGTAGCCAGTTTAAACATATTTTAGGTCTAAATCAGTTTTTTCCGGGGGAATATTTTATTGAATGTTGGAAACGGAAAGCCCTCTCCCCTTTTGACGTCATTTTCAAGGCCTCATTTGTTTGTTCTTTCCGTGTAAAATTGACTATAAAATTTCATAGAACTTCCAGAATGAAGTCAAAATTTTATATTTTATTAAACAATTGAGTCCAGACACATACCTGAATTATCGGGATTTTTGGATGTCAAATGATCATACTAAAAGACTTTTTTTCTCAGTAACACATAAATCGCAAAAACGTCGTGATCGAGGTTGCGCCGCCTAGGCAAACTATTGCATACAAAAACATCACTAATTTATTAAAAAATAAAATTTACGATTTGTGTTTTATTCTTTAGATAGAAAAGATGATACTAACTAGATATTATAAAATTCATTGATGTGCCTAAAGCGGTTTTAATTTTATGACGCTAGTCCACAAACTTTTTGATAACCCCTACCTGTTACTATTCCCAAAAGAGAACTATTTGGTATGAATATATTCTGAAGAAAAATGGTACCTAAAAAGGTCCCATTAGGTACATCTTAAATGCACTTGTCCTTTAAACCTGTACTCGCACTCAAAGTCATTGAAAAGTGAGGACCGTCACTGACTACAACAAAGAACCTCGATTTCAAGGTCCCAACCAAACGTCTGGTGAAGCGAGATTCTAACCCGTGGTGTTAGGATTAACTACTTACTTCTCCACTAAAGTGCAAAAAAAAAAGTGAAAACTGTTTTAAATACCCCTTTTACTTACACAACAAACTCCATATCATATCTATTAATTCTTTTTTGTCCTAAAATTATGCAGAATGTGGACATACCTTTTTTAGAAATAACTCTTGATAAGCATTTACATGACATTAAGTTAAAAAAAAATAAAAGTCTCTATATAACTTTCAAAGTGTTTTCATGAGGAAAAAATATACCTTACCTCTCTAGCAATTCTAAAATAATGATTTCCAGAGAGCCAGTAAGACGATCACCTTAAAATTGTATGCTACATGATAAAAATCTTCCTTGTAAAACACTTAAAAAAAGTTTTTAAAATTCCTGCTTTAACAAAATATTTATATTTCCTGATATGACATGATATACATTTAATTAGATGCACAATAAAAGAATGTTTGCAGACACTAAATATTGAAAGGTAGGAAACGGGAAGAATGTCAAATTTCATTTGTACGATTCCTCTGTGTGTAAGCCTTGAAAGATAATTGGAGATACATAGCCGTTTATTGGCATAAATACAGACATACAACTGCAAGGAAAACAATGTATACTATATCTATTTTAAAGAAAAAGGTAAAGGATGTGCATAGTTATGAAACTCCAAAAAAGGACACAACCACAAAAACCTACATGTACAAAATAGCATAAAAAGTGGTCCACAGAAAATGTGAGGATTTTTGAAAAACAGCCAACAATTGCAAGACCAGAGCTATTTTTTAAATAACTTTTAAATACCTCCAAATATGGTAATAGCTTTTTTTTTCAAAAATTATATTGATATTGTGAATGGCCGTTTAGCAGTGACAAATACAACTGTTTTAGGAGGATTAATTTGTAAAGGTAGTAGCACAATGGATTTTATAGTTGTCACAACACATTTGTTCAAATTTATTCATGAATTTGATATCTTATTCACTGACCTCTGTAGCTTATATTCGAACGTACACAATCTTATTTCATTTTCCATTTTACAAGAATTTTGACAGAACTCATGTGTAATCGAATTTTTAAAATCAGTCTCGTTTAAAACTATGGTTATCAGATCAAGCAAAACATTTCCCCAGAGAATGTTGATACATTTGTATATATCTAAGTTCAAGGATATTGAAAATGAGTTAGATGTTGACCAGTTGTACGGAAATAAGCAACACTGATAAGCACATCTATATATGATGTTACTAAGAAACTAAGTAACTTTGCATATTCTTTTAAAGAAAATAATTGTAAAAAAAAATGCGATAAACCGTGATTCAATAAAGAGTTTGAACGACTAGATAGAAATTCCATTTAACACTTTAAAAATATAACGGATTCATGTATAAAGGATTATGGAAAAGACAGTAAGTTATGGAGAAAGTTCGGAAAGCTATTTTTAGCATATAAGTTACAGTCAAGGTCACATGGTCAATGGCATTGGTTTCCTTTGAACGAACTTGATTAGTTAAGTGTGCCCACCAAAAATGAAGTCTCCATCTCTCACGGTTAAAAAGTTCTGGGAAGAGTTCGAAAAAATTATTTTTAGCGAAAAGGTCACAGTCAAGGAAAGAAGATCATTGACCCTGGTGTCATTTGAAAGAACTTAATTAGTTAAGTAGGCATACCAAATATAAAGTCTTTATCTCACATGGTTGAAAAATTGAGGAAAAGATAAACAGACAAAGAAATATAAACAGATAGACATTACAAAAACAATAAACGCCCCGCATTTATCACTCCCACTGCATAATAATAAACAAATATTCTTTGCAAATGAGTACGAGGCCATGATATATTGTGTTCCTTGTACGATTAAATTCATAGACTTTCCATGCATTCCCTATACTGGAAAAGATGAAAGGAAACGTTTTTGCAGGTTAATCCAAACTTTCAGCCTATTGCCTTGGGTAAGAAAACTTTTAAATTTTAATTTTAAATCAAAGTACTGAAAGTACTCATGGGAGTTGAACATTGTTATCTGAAACACTATGCGCCCGGCGGCAACAAAGTTCGGAAAAAGCTATTTTTAGCACTAAGGTCATAGTCAAGGTCAGAAGGTCATTGACCTTGATGTCGTTTGAAAGAACCTGATTAGTGGAGTTTGCATACCAAATATGAAATCTCTATCTTTCATGGTTCAAAAGTTATGGCGAAGGTTAAAGTTTGCAGAAAAAAGCTATTTTTAGCAGAAAGGCCACAGTCAAGGTCACAATGACCTTGGTGTCATATGAAAGAGCTTAATTAGTGGAGTATGCATACCAAGTATGAAGTCTCTATCTTTCATGGTTCAAAAGTTATGGTGAAGGTTAAAGTTTGGGACAAACAAACAAACAGACAGACAGGACAGGACAAAAACAATATACGCCCTGGATCTATCGATCCGGGCGCAAAAAAATAGTTGTAATCATGTGGAACGATCTTTCTCACAGATCGATCATTGGGATTATTATACTGTTGTGTCCGTGCATACGCATGTATTCATTAATCTTAACTGTTTTAATCATATAATAAAATCAAATGATACATTTTATAAGGTAATACTGCAATACAAGTACACACATTGTTCAAGTTCAGATTTGGTGTTGTACACGTGACCAACTGAATGCTGATAAATTCATGAAATTAAGGATGCAAATTAATGTCATTTGAAATTGTGTGATAGAATATCGACAAACTTTAATGCTTTTATTTTTCCCTTAAACAACGTAAAAAATATCTGGTATGACAAAAAATTTTCCAGTTTAATAGATCATTTTACTTGTCAGAGCAAATCAATATTTTCCGCAATGTTTTTTTTTTTTTTTTTTTTTTTTTTTTTTTTTTTTAAAGAAACGTTGTTCTGTCTCTTTATTGCAGAAACTAATTGAAAGAAGTTGGGTTAAACCTTAGCGTTCCTTTCCTTACATCTTTGTTTACGTCTCTATATTTAGACAATCGCGTCAATTTCAAACCATTTAGACCAGTTGTTGCCCCTTGGATGACCTAGCACTTTTTGTAATGGAGCGTAGTGGAGTCCGAGGATTGCCGAATGATAAATGACGGAAAACTGGGAATTTTTTTTATACGGAAATCAAAATTTATGTGTCATTTCTCAAGAAAGATGAAAAAAATATGCTATTCAAATTAAGTTAAATAAAATTCTATTTCATTTACTTTCAAATCATTTATGAAAATTAGATGAATTCAGAAAAATGAGATGGACTATTTTTATTGCGGAAGTTTCTTCGAGTTTATATAGACTGGTACGAGTCTTTATTGAATATCACAGGGGAGTAAATTGGGCGACACAGAAACACCACGACGACCGCTATATATTTCATTGTAAAATTACTGCGCTAGAAATCGCGTGACAGCCTAGGGAGTCTGAACATAGTTCAACTCCCAAAAAGTATTTAACATTGATTTTACTGTGATCTTGTGTTCATAAAATGTTATTTGGTGGGAATTTATATTAATTTTATTCTTTAATTTGATGTTCATTTTAGTAAAACCTGCAAAAAAGCTGCATAACGATGAAAGATTCCTTGGCTTAGTATTAACTCGGGCAAACAAAATGATTCAATTTTGTAGTTGTTTTTTGTTACATTTTAATATCTGTCTATTTGCCTGGCACGTCTGTTTAAAAATAAAAACAGAAGAATTGAAAATAAATCTGAAAATTATGATGATTTTGAAAGAAGCGTTGAATCTTTGCTACACGAGGTAAACTTACGATGATTATAGGTTAGAAATGTGTAAACTATAGCTTAGGAATATATTAAGATTCAATATAACCTTACTTTAAGATTTCAGTCAAACCTAGTAAGTTTTGATAAACTAACCTCAACGTTTAGATATTTAAAAATTTTAGAAATACTTAAAGTTTGAACTTTTTCTTGTAAAATGTCTTTTTGATATGCAGAACCAGTTTTTTAAAACTACTAACCTGATAGTTTTAAATGGTTAACTGTTAAAATCTATGATTCTTTTGGAGTTGTATGGAATGTGGGTTACTAGATGCCATACTGTATCCATGACAAATATTTTTTTCTCTTTTTATATTTTCCCAATCACAGTTCTGAAATTATACTAGGATTTTTGAATTCCTCCGTTTTGAATTCTGGCAAATGTGAGTAGGGGCGAAAATAAAACGGAGGCGAAAAATCCTTTCGATACAGTATGTAATCTTTTTTGTCTGTTTCTACATCCATGTCTTATATTTGTAACTTTATCCGATATGTCATTTTTTATTGTGTGTTGTACCGTTTTTGTGATTGTACATGTGTATCTTATATATGTGTCTTTGTCAGATATGTTTTCTTCTTGTGTGTTGTACTGTTTTAAGCATTTTTTTTTTTGTTTATGGTCTTGCTTGTGCCATAGTTTTAGCGTAATGTTATTTTCCTGCCATGGATATGATAATAAGGTCTGTTCCCGTTTTGCAAATACATGACTTTATTTGAATTTCAGGCATAGAAAAAATATATGCAGAAAGGGAAACTTGTCCAGATGAGAGAACGTTTTTTTTTTAAATTTAAAATTTTCTCATTGTTACCAAACATCTTTGCATTTACTCACAATCTCACTCACTTACACTGTCCATATCAATTATTTACACCTTTTTTTTTAGCTGTGGCCTTCAACTCTACATTTAGTTATATCAACGAAGTATTGTAAGTTAACAATTGTTGTATCATTGTTGCGGTGTTTTTCCTTTGATGATCGCTTGGCTTTAATTTTGATACATCACGGCTAACTGTGATCTAACAACCGTGATCTATCAAGATATAGCACGCCAGGGTGATGATGAAACGATTCTAATAAATGACCCATGACCTTACACTGAATAATTAGGGGAAAAGTAAATACAAAGTCATATGTAAACCTTCCATAAAATAAAAAAAAAACAATTTTGCACCTCGATTTTTAAATCCAAAATGAAATTCACACAGCGGGTTTAGTAATAAATATTTTTGACTCGCATAAACTTGAAGCGTAACAAAGCACACACATTGAATGAACTACAATTGTACAGGAAATGAGGTAAATATTCCGAGCCGTTTTGTTTTATTAATTCCAACACAAATCGACACATACAGTAATTTGAAGAATCGCCGTACCGTACATCTCGGTCAAAAGTGTCCATTTTCCCATGCGGTATTCTTGAACGTTTAAATTGGCCATTTAAATTTTTTTTTTACGAGTGTAAAGATTAAGCGACATAAAGGATTTTCCTTCATAATTTTAGTCTGCATCGAGAATTGCAATAGCATAAAATCAAAACCGTCATCAGACTTGAATGGCGAGGTAATCCAAAGTTTAAGAAATGCAGCGCTCTATACTTTTCGAATCACGTGCTCTTTTTTTCATTGGTCAGATTAAACTGTATGATGAAATTTTGATAGATCATGGCTAACTCAGTGCGTGAGAATACAGTTAAACTACGTGCTATTAACGTACATGCAAAAATGATAGAGCATGGGTAACTCAATTCCTGGGAACAATGATACAAAACATATAGAATACCTTTCAACTCGTACATCATCAGATATCAGACTCGGGGGACAAGCCCCTTGACACACTCGTTATAAGGTACTCTATATTTTACTTATTCCCTTGCTCAGGGTGGATAAGGAAGCATACAAAATATTCTACCTTGACTAAATCAAAGCTACATTATGACGTCATAGAAGGCGAGCTGACGTCAATTTTAGAACAAAAGTTTTCGTAATATTCAAGGAATGAAGCTTATTTCAACTTTTGTTAAACGATATAACATAACTTGGGGCAGTTTTCACTTTATAAACTGCGAAGCGGTTTATAAAAAAAAAATTATACCGACGGTCACCATACCCCAGTCCGCAGTACACCCCCCCCCCCCACAGAGCACTGTACGGTTACCTAAGATGTGGGATTACCAATTTGGTACACAAAGTTACTTACCTGAGAATTTTTTAACTAATTGTGAACCCATAGTAGTTTTTTTTTTTTTTCATTTAAGAAACTGATGGAGTTCTGTCATAACTCTAAAAAAAATCAGTGCTTAAAAAATATTAATCTACTGCAGTATCTATTTTTAAATTTCTTTTTAAAGAAGAAGATATGGTTTCCATACAAATTTTGCCCTGTGATTTTCTAAAAAATGAAACTAATGTAAAAGTTGAAAACTCATGCTTTTTAAATAACTGAAATTCAATGCAGAAAAATCATACAAGTCATTTTTCTCACATGTGTTTTTAAATGCTGATTATGAGGTCATAAACATGTGCATTTTTCCGTATTTTCTTAAAAAGTTGCAGAAGACACCAATTTTCAATGTAAATTTCTTTCAGATAACATTGTCCACAGGCATCGCCCACAAAGATCTTGAGATATGTGATTTGTTACTGAATTTTGCGCAAAATATCAAAAAATTAACGTGGGCGACGGCTGTGGACACTGTTTTCTAAAGGAAATCACCCTTGAAATATACCATTTTGAGGCTTTATCTGTTGAAAATAGAGAAATGCTTCATATTAATGACGTCATATTTTGCAGAATGGTAAACCTTCATGTCATATTCTTTCCTGATTTATTAGATTTTTTTATTTGACTAATATTAAAGCCAGTTTCAAAACTTTTTGATGTCATTACAATTTTAGGGCGCAATAAAGCTAAAACCATACCTTCTTCTTAGCCAACTTATCTATTTTAATTTTTTTTTTTCTTGTTATTGTTATTTTTTGACAAAACTTGTTTAATCTATAAAATACTTGTGTGTTTTTAAATCCTATTTTACGAAAGAAGTCTGTCCTTTTAATTTCTTATAATTTGCAGTGTAATAAAAACGTTTTTCATTTTCAATTTCATTATTGTTACAAAACTGGCAAATTCTATCTTGGGTTGGCTCAGATTCATAACTACCAGTTTCAATTCGGATTGGTAATACACCACCAAAAAAAAACATTACCATGGCTGATCTAATCGGTTTTGTTAAGTCCATAGTAACGTAATCCTCCAATTCATATTGCTTTTTTAACGAGACGACTGATAAGATCTTGATTTCGGAATTTTTTGCAAATCTTCAAGCCACTGTATATATTATTGTGACAGAGGAGTCCTTTGGCAAGTTCTAAGCTGCATGTTTATAAGTTTGTGTATATATCCGGCATATTCAGAGAATCAAATAGTAATTAAGTTTTGAAGTCCAATTCGTTCTGTTATTTTGGTCCCTATCCCAAAGGAACATTTTCGTTGTCAGAAGGTCGTTTTCTAGTGTCATCAGACGATACCAGAACCGCAAGACGAGGCGTTAAGATGATGTCGATAGTAACATTGCATCCAACCACATTCTCCTTGGATTGCAATAAATGGTGTGAATCGGAGTACTCCTAGAAAATACCGTAAGGCGCGGGACTGAACCATCTCTGTACAATAATAATTTGTGGTTCCCCAAACTCCGCTGCAGTAGTAAAGAATGGGAGCAACACAACACAGTTGAGATATAACTTTTCGAACGTTTCGAATCTGACCACATTGAGGGAGTGAATTTTAGATACTGTAAGTCGTTTTAATTCCACGGTGTTAAAATTTCACGATATCTCAAAAAGCACCAATCGCGATGGTTTTAATTTCACGCTGCAAGAAATTAATTCAAAATTTCGTACAAGCGTTTGAACTCTTTAAAAACAAATAAAGAAACTTACGATTGGTTTAATTTCGCGGAAAATTAACAAATCGCGAACAAAGCGAAATTTAAAACAATCTACAGTATCTAAGATCCTCCAGATTTTCCTAAATTTTCCGAATTTCTTTAAAATCACTACTATCATCAAAGATAACTCCTATATCCTTGTAAAAAGAGTCATAAGACAATTTTTCGCCTCCTAAACAAACTATATGAGTATTCTTTTTGCGTATTGTCCGAAAGTGAACTATTTTGGGTTTGTTTGGATTGATTCGAAGTTGTTTTTTTACACACGTGTCTACAACAGTGAGCATGTCCTGCATGTTCCTTTCATTTGGCGAAATAATTGCGATGTCGTCAGCATACAAAAGAATACTTAAGATTTTCTTCAATCTGCACTCCTTTATTTTATGCTTAAAGGGCTGTGGCGATATTATTGATGAAAAACGCAAATAAAGTGGGCGACAAATTATCTCCCTGTCGAACTCCTAAAGAGCACTCAAACCACCCCGTGTAACGGTTTTCTATCCGGATACAAGACTCAGTGTTGGAAAAAAGGGATTTTACAGCATGATAGAAGTTTCCATTGATACCATGTTACAGAAGACTAAATTGAAGTAATTCTCTGTCTATCGTGTCAAACGCTTTTTACAAGTCTATGAAATCAATGTAACAAATGTTGATTTTCAATTACACTGTTTAGAGTAAATATTTGATCAATACAGGACCTATCTTTTCGAAACCCATTTTGTTCATTCACCAACTTGAAGATATCATTTTTCTAAGTAAAATAGAAGTCTGTTGTTAAGCACGGAACTGAATATTTTGACTACTACAGATAAAAGACTTATTCCACGGTAATTCAAAGGAGTTCTAGGATTTGACTTGTTGTCTTTGATAAAAGGGTACTAGATTAATATTGCTTTACTCCAGGCATGTGGTACAATTCCAATATCAAAGCATAACTGAAACATTTTGTAAAATGTTTTGATGACGTTTCAATTTTCAAAACTTAATATGGCAGTACCTCTACTCCTACTGACTTGTCGTTTTTTTTCTTTTTTTTTTTTTTTTTTTTTTTTTTTTTTGACTTTTCGAATTTCCTTTTCGTTTATTTGTGAATTTAAAAACGTTTTTGGTATATACAAAGGGTCAAGTATCATACGTTCTAGGTTTAGTTTTTGGTTGATAGCCTCGTTTTCATATTCTGGGTCAAAGTCTGGTCTGGATCGGAATCAGGATTATACAATCATGTAATAGTTTTTGAATGAATTCTTTATGCCATGTTTGTTTTAGTAATTTTTCATCCGAGCTTATGTCTCCTAGGTCGACATAACATTCTGTAGGGTATTGCTTTTTTCGATTAGGATCCAGCCGTTTATGCCTAGGTCACATTTCCCGGCCGTTAGCCGTAGACCCGTTGTAATCGGTGGTAATCTGTGGTGTTAACGATGCCCCAACATCGGTCCACATCGGCCTAGTTGTCCGTAAGGTATCAATCACATCATACAGCGATAAGTAAACGATGGACAACCAATGCGTTTTATGATAAAAATGGCGTGGTTGCCGGACGGACTTTCAAAGGCCCAGCTATGTATTGCTTATCATAAAACGATGATCCAGGATAATCGGCCGAAGTATGTTTCATCGCTCATAAATTGGTGGAAACCGTTCGTACATCGGTCGACTACGGGCCAGTGTTTGGGCGAACATCGACCGATGATCGGCCGTTATCTGTTGAACACCATTCAACCCCCCGATGATCTCAGATTCAATGGATATTGGACGATGCTCGGCCATTCATCGGCCGATCCTTGAAAGATGTGTTAATGATGGGTCGCCGATGAGGAGCGACGTGAGGCATCGTTGGAGACATCGCTGAATTTTAAAAACGAATTATTTCCTAACGATGACTTTACCGATTCGCAAAATGGCCTCAGTCACCGTCCGATAAGTAGTGGTGCCCGGCCGGCAACCACGCCATTTTCATAAAAAACGCATCGGTGTCTCATCGTATACCCCATCGCTGGATAATGTGACTGATACTTTAATATGCTCCGAGAATTTCCGAGGATCATCTGAGCATACAGACTCGATATTTAGAGCTAAGGTTTTGTTATGATTTCTTACACAGTTACAAATACGTTTGTCTAAGATGTTTAAGCATGATTGTTTAAAATTTTCCCGTAATTCACGCGTTTTATGTTGATCTTTTCCTTTGCATTTCAAATTCTGTTTTTCGTGGTTTTCATAGTTTTCCTCAGTTCTGTTAGCTCATTGTTACAGTATGGGTTGTGAATACGCAATTTTTTCTATGATTCTCTTGACCAATCATAGTTAGGTTTTGATTCAATCATTTCCGCAGCACTGTTAAGGTGCTATGAGAAATCAACGGATTAAAAACGTGAAAAACGGGATTAAAAAAAAAACCTGAATTATTTTTATCACGTTGTTTTATTATCACAGATCTTTAATACTTATGGAAAAAGCATAGTATAACCCACTCTGCACTGTATGAAGTTTGATCCCATCGATGACCAGTCACGTGATAAATGCATATAGTACGTGTACTGAATGTAGCTAGGTTATTAACAAATTTTAATATTGGAAGATCACACCCAAGTTTAAATTCAAAATTCAAGCAATTAACTGTTTCTGCATACTTTTTACTTTCTGGAAAATGCTGCTTTGGATAGAATTTGCATTTTAATAATTTAAAAATCAAGCAAATAGGCGCATGTCGAAATATGCTTGACTTTTTCCAAATATTTTGTGTACTTATAAAGTCACGCTCTTGATTTGAAGAAAGCAGCAGCACTTTTAAATTAAGGAAAATACTAGCATCCTTTATCTATATTTAAAAAAATGGTTAAGATTTATTTAGTGTATGTCCTTGCGAAAGAACGATTTTATGATGTACCTCAATGTAAAATATACCTTAACCTGTATATAAAAACATGAGAAAATTAATCAAGTACATTGACTCGATATTTAATAAATAATCACACTAAACAGAAGATATTAAACATTGATATTAACAGCCTATTTAAAGCCCGTAGATAATTTTCTGTTTAATATGGAAACACATTTTTCATTATAAAAAAAATCCTCAATCTGCCTGTCATATCAACCAAACATGTTGACAAGTTGTTTGCGATCAGTGATTTTATTTATTAACAGCTGTATGGGATTTAACTAGCAACTTTTTTAAATGCATTGAAAAATTTTATTGTTGTTTATTATGGTAATATAGTTCAAAGTTGCAAATTATTTAATTTTCTGGTATTATGAGGAATACATAAAAGTCATATTTTTGTGTGACGTCACAGTTAACTTTTCCCGTACAAATTAGGCCCGCCCCTTTTTTTCAGCGTTAAGAATGCTGCGTCACTACTAACAATTTCACGGAAATTTTCAAGGATTTCGTTTATTTCTCTTTGAGTTTCACTCACCCCTGTCTTTCTAATAAGTAAGTTTTTTTTTGTCTGTATGGCTGAAATAAAATTCATGAAATCGCGTGGAATTCGTCTGAGGTTTAATCGCTTTTTTAAGTTGCTTTTTGTTTATATCAGCATCCACATGTACGGTGTATTCAAAGACTTATTTAAATTGTAGCACACTATGATCGGGCACCTTGCATTTTTCTCCAAAAAGCGTTGAGTTCTTCAATTACACAATTACAATTCACAATACAAAAATCTTTGCACTGAGTAAAAACATCGTGAGGAACACAGATATAGTCAACTACTGATTGACTGATTGTAGAATGGTATCTGTTCAACTTGCGGTTGCTTTTTAACAATTATGCCATTTCCTGTAATTCGAAACTTCTTGCCGTGTGCATTTCGTTTGTGATCGAGCGTGCATTAAGTTCGATAAGTCTTTCAGAATGGGTACCTAGAACTGATAAAAACGGTTCTGAACTTATTTAGTTATCAGAGTTTACGCTTCTCTCGTAACACAGCCTTTTTTCAGTAAGTGAGGATACCGAGTTCTATACAAGGCCTGGTCTGTTACCCCTGCTTTTCAAGCGGCGTGCTGCCACGACGTTTACATTGTCGTCAACATATAGCTTATGATTTCTCGCGCAACATTAAGAATTTCCTCTTTTCTATCTCATTTGACATTGGTTGCAATAAGTGTCACATTGGAGTCATCTAATTGGTTTATCGGACATTTAACCGTGTTTACATTTTCAGGTTGGGTACCTGTA
>PRKT01002255.1:0-28927 GCA_003671525.1 Saccostrea glomerata | reverse complement strand
ATAGTCCGCTAAAATTCTAATCGCTTAAATAGTCAGTACTCTTCTTCGTGTCCATATGCAAAGAGTTGAAACCCTGCGTCCGCTAAAATAAATTACGTCAAAATTATTGGCATACCTTTGAGTAGGCAAAACGCTAAATTTAACACCCGCCAAGAAAACCCGCCATACGGTACTTTGAGCTACCTCCATTCATATGTCAACTCGAAATGTCCTAGCGATCTTTAGATCCTTGGTGGGGTTTATTTCTAGACACAACCACTATGGAGGGCGTCATTGAGTGTATATCCAAGAAAGAAAATTTACATGTTTGATTTTATCTTGATTACGATAATTCTTACTGACTATATATTACCTGAGGAGATGTTCATCCTGAAAAATTATTCTCTTTCAACGATCCGAGAATTCAGTTTTTGTCCGATTCGAGTCAATATTGATATTTTTCTTTTATACTGATTATTCTTTTCATCATGGAAAATATCAATAAAGATATTTATATGCATGAGTCTTTTTTATGTAGATTAGATTTATTCAATTGAGTTAATTTGGCATGCATAAGTCAGTCATATGAGCTACAAAATTATCTATACATTTATTTTCCATTTGGATAAATTATATCAATTTATTCTGTTTGAACGATCCCAGAATTCACTCTCTGTCTGAATCCGATTCAACACTGATATTTTTTTCTCCTTTATAATAATGTTCTTTCATCATTGGATATATCGAATAAAGAATATTATACATTTATTGACTGAGTTCGAGGGCAACATGCATTATATCTGACCCAAGAACCACACTGTTTGCCTGAGGCCGTTAGGCCGAACGCAGACATTTTGGTTCTAGGGTTGAAAAAACGCAAAGTGCCCGAAAACACAGTCAATAAATGTTTTGTTTACCTTTCATTTTATTTTTTTTTCATTCATGTATTTTGTGTCTTCCGTGACGCAACCTCAGGTCCATCACTATTGAACACAAACAATAAGTATGAGATTAAGCTCCGCCCATTCTGTGACGTAAGCGGTCCAGCATCTCCTCGACCGGTCTAACATCTCACTTAGCGGTCCAACATTGATTTTTATATGCCCACTCGGCAAAACATTAGAAATATTTGACTTTGTTCGTATGGATTTGTATAGGAACAAATTTTTAAAGGTATAACAAATGAGTATTTTTTATGTAGTTTATATTTATTCATTTGGCTTAATTTGGTATGCATAAGTCGTTCATATTAGCCACAAAATAAATGTAATCTATTTGTTTTATTTTGGATGAAATATAGTACATAATTTTAAGTATTTCAGAAATCATAATTTTAAGTATGCAATGAACAGTTTTGCATGATGTAAGTTTGGATACTCTCTAATCTCTTCGATTTCATTGTTTGCAATAAGCTTGTAAAGAATAAGATAAAATTTATGCGATTTTTATGAAGGTTTGAATAAAATTTACATGTAATCATTACTAATTTTGTCAAGATTGATGTGTTGTATTGTTTATGATAATGTTTTTTCAAGACCGATAGCATCCCATTTAGCTTTAAATATGTTAATGGTTTTCAGCTTTAATAATCAGGAAAGTTTCATCAAACCTTGTGTCCTTGTATGACAAAAAGTTTAAGTGGTTACAGAACTGCTCTGTAAATAATCAAATTATGAATTTCATTTTCCTTGTAATAATTTCAAATCCACTTGACTTTTAAACCTTAGACTTTGCTACATCTAAAAGGAAGAAACCTGTTGATTTAAACATTTTATACACATGTTCTTTGGAATCGAGAATCAAAGCAATATATTGAGTTTCTCGCGATGGTTGACAATAATTTGATTGAATGGAATTGGTCTCTAATTTACGCCACCGTGCCGACAATCACGGTCGTTTTGTTGTACCTCTGTTTCGGTTCCATTGGAAATGCAGTGCTTCTTATGTTTTACATAAAGAAGAAAATCTATGGAGAAGGTCGCTATTTTATCCCAGTTCTGGCCTGCGTAGATTTACTGGCTAGTACCATATGTTCTCTTTGTGTTGTATTAAACTTTTATTTTCTGGTACTCTTCTATTCAGATTTATTGTGTAAGTTGTTTTATTTTATCATCTTCTGGATTCTCAGTACTTCTATTGTGCTGGTTTTCGCGATTTCATTTGACAGATATCGTAGAACGTGTCAAATCAAAAAGAAACAACTGACAGACAGAGAGAAGAGGAAACTGATTTTTTTAATAGTTATATCATCCGCCATTTTGAATTTACCGACGTTTGCAACGTGTGGGAGTCAGTCATTGCCAATGACAATTGATAACGAGACATTTCAAGGAGCCTTCTGTGCCATTGCAACTAAAAGATACCCAAATCTTGAACACATCTACTCCATTGCCATAGGATTGGCTACAGTAGGGAATTTTACGTGTACTATGGTCTTGAACGTAAAGATTGCCTACGTCATCCGCACAAGACTCCGAAAATTTTCACCGCATTGCAATGAAAACACCACTACATGTAAACAGAATCACGTAGAAATATTGGATATATCGACTACAGAGGAAGACATTCACGCAAAACCACTCACAAGGGGAAAGGAGGGTGATGATTTGGACGATTCACAACTGAATCACCCATGTGGTTCTTCGAACAAAGAGTCTCAAACCCTAGAAATAAGTACATGTATTGAAAGTGACCGCACAATGGGAGCCAGCAGTGGCAAAAAGAAAACTTCCGAATTTTTTTCCATTCATGAAACAAACAAGGAACTCGAAAATTTGCCAAAATCTCGTGAAAATCCCATACGATCAATTTCGATTAGAACGGCACTAAGAAGATCTAGATTTTCCACTCACATGATGTTTTTAACAATGTTTGTGATATTTCTTATTTCGTATTTACCTCCTCTCGTTATTGTGCTCATATTGTATAACAGTCCTCAAAATTTCAAATGGTTAACGGAGCAGAGTTCATTCAAAATTAATTTGTTCTTTCTTCTCAGGACATCATATCTCTTAAGTCACGCTGCTAACCCTTACATAAATTGTCTTTTTGACAGAGCATTTCGAAATATTTTGATTAATTCCCTGAAATGTACTTAATGTTAAAGGGAACATGATTGAAGGGTGGAAGTAAACATTTAAAATTAAGGCCTTTCATTTATTTTCCCACAGCAAAGCTGTAATAATTTGAATTTTTTCCGCCTTCATTATAATTATCTGATGCTCATGCGTGATAGATATCAAAGTATATCTAGCTTTCATCATGTTCATAAGTAATTCTCAGTAGCTTTCGAGATTTATTACTCTATTAAAATGATTTTTTTCTCATTTAATTCGGTGAACTACATGTGTTCTCTTGTTTTATTGTCGTGTGTTTAACATTAAAATTTTCTTATTGTCATGCTGTAATTTATATATGTAGTCTATGAATAAAAAGAATATTATCTGTCTTACTGAATGTACATCATACTGACTTTTAAAAAATATTACATAGTTTATGAATAATAATGAAACATTCTCACGATAAGAAGACAGAAGTTTGATATTCTATTTTTAGTTTTATTCTACTAGTATTCATTTTGTTTAATTAGTCATTTATTAGGTTTGGTTTGATTAGTTCATTATCTCCTAAGTGAGATTTGTACAATTATGACCAAGTGTAAGGCTCTGTATTCTTGATCTTTTGATATTGTTGAAAAGACAATGGCTTGAGGCTAGGACAAATAGATTTATACATTCTTCTATGATAAAGTTATAGCATAACAATTTCGTTTGACTATGAGCGTGTACAACTTTGCACTATAGTTGGAGCACCTGAAATCTTTTTAAAATTTCATTTTCATGTGATCTTGCTAATGTTCCGATCGTCGAAGTTCAGGACACACTTTCGGGTCGTGGTTAAACTTCTTCCTGTGCACAGTGTCTCTCATGTTCAAAATGAAAACTTAATTGCCGTCCTACAGAAATACTGTTAAACAGTATGAGACGTACATGTCTATCCTCACAACCAGTAACAAACTTCATTCCATATCTAATGGGCTTACTGCAGTAATTAAAATACAAAATCTTTTTCTAAGCTCTCAACCTGAGGCCCGCGTGGCGCAGTGGTTAGGGCGTCTGCTCTAGAGTCGCAGAGTAAGGAGTTTATCCTCACGTCACGGGTTGGAATCTCATTGTGGGACGTGGAGACCGGTCCTTCGGATCTAATCGTATAAACCGAGGTCCCGTGTCGCAGTAAATGCTGACACGATAAAATCCCTCCCAACTCAATGGCCCTGAGTGCCGAGTATAGGATAAAATTGGCAACTCTCCATCGGCAAGTGGTGGCGTCTCCATATGAATGGAAAATTCTTAAGAGGGACGTTAAACAACATACAAACAAACAACCCGTCGCCAGCGTGGGGTAAAAGTACGATTATACGTCTGCTCCAGAGTCGCGGAATAAGGATTAGATCATTACGTCGCGAGTTCAAATCCCACTGTTGAACGTGGAGATCGGTCTTTCGAATGAGACCGTAAAAATTGAGGCCCCGTGTCGCAGTGCGTGCTGGTTCGAAAAAGATCCCTCACTGTTGAATGTTCCTGACTGCCGAGTATAGGGATATTGTATTACCGGGTAATTTGAAGCCCTTCCCGCATAATGGTGTTGTCTCCATATGAGTGCAAAATTCTCGAGATTAATGTGAAACAACAAACAAACAAACCAAATAAACAAACAAATTTACCTCTTAAAAAATTTAATTTACAAATTAATTTACTTCACAGTTCGTTGTCATAAAATTGGATTTCACTGAATATTCATTTGTTCGAAAGTTGCTTACTTTCCAAATGGGACTGGAAAAAATAAAAAACTGACATAATATTCTACAAACATATGGAAACCATCTTTATGAACATATAGAAATGCATGAAAAAATGTTCAAAAAAGATAATTTTAATTTAATGTCTAACTTTTTCCAAATTATCTGTAACTCAGGTATACTTACTAGTTGGAATCGGTACCTTACAAAGACCTGAAAAACAAATTAATTTGTCTGATTAATATGAAAGTTTCTCATAATTGTATGAATTGGTTACTTTTATTTCGTTTTAGTCAATAAGAACTTTTAAATGTAGCTTTTAATTTGTAGTAGCTGTGGAGAATATAACACTATAGTATGTATGACCAATATAATACAGTAGTTTGAATGACAATTAGAAATGAATACTATGGTTAGAAATTTGAACATTTCATTGTTTTCTTCCATAGACATAAATTTAGTCTATGGTTTCTTCATAAGACAAAGTCATCAAAATTAACCATCACCAGAATAAGAGATATCAGAAACATTTGTACCCAGTTTATTTTAAGACAAATGACTTCCTATAAATTCAATCAATGATTGGATTGATCGTTTTAGGGAATAAAGGCAGATGGTTAAAAATGATACTTGTCATTTTGCCCTGTGAAAGGAAATTTGAAAAGATTTGTGTTTTTAATCAAGCAATTTGCCTCAAAGACCTCCAATTTACACTTTGAAAAATTGTTGAATATTTCAACAATAATATGATTATTAAATACCTAAGATATCGCTTACTTTAGATTTTAACCATATTTGATATGATAAAAAGGAGGCAACTTGAATAAACGTCTTTCCCGAGATAGATTTGTGTTTTAATGATTGCCATGCTTATTTTCGGAAGGGATATTCTTATCCATCTATTCTGTTGCCGAGATTTAACAATTTCTGACAAATGATCTGTGCTTGTTATAAAAATTAACTTACATGTAAAGAAAGAAAAAACTCAGAAAAATCTTTCATCTTTTGTGACAGAACGCTACGGAGGGGGTCGCGTGACCGCCAATATCACGTGATTCGCGCATGCAAAGAACAGTGGCTGATGTACATTATAATTGGAGAGGACTAATTTAAAATAAAATCAACACTGAAACCAAATGTTGTTTCTTTTATGGAAATTATTCAATTAGTTTGCGAACTTTTTGATCACCCCTCGTATATTTTATATTTTACTATATATTTAAATTATTTATATTTTCGAAAGAAAAAAAGGCTTATTACTAAATTTACATTGTACATGTACGACGTGTATAATAATGCCACCAGACCTGTGGAAGCTTGGTTAAGGTGATGATCTTCCACACATTTTAAATCCAGGTGAGCCTTCAGCACAGACCGCTGTGGTGTTGACAGAGCAGGTGTCCGGGAAAGCAGGGAGACGTGAACAGCTGTCCTGTCACAGGTACCCTGGATCTCAGGAGCATAGCACATGTACACCAGGGCGATGTTTGCGTAGTCCGTGTAAGCAACTCGTAATGCAGCTAGATGAATTTAAAAAGTAATATTAGACGGAGAAGGAACATTGAAAATAAAAAGCCAAATATATATATATATATATATATATATATAAATACTTGTGATCAAAGAGACCAAACATAAATTTAATTTTTTTCCCAATAAATTGAGCATGCTGCATACATTTCGTTCGACATGGTTCATTGATAAAAAAAAATATAGAATTATTTACTCACGCCTTCCCCTCTGACTTCAACGTGTGAACTTAATACATGTATCTTAATTATACAATGTACCTACACGCTTTTCCTCTGACGTCAATTTAACTTTAATACGTCACTACTTCTTACCTCCCCCCCTGTCGTTCAATTTGTTACTTTGATACGTCATGACTTACTTCGTGTCTTCCGAAACAGTAAAAATGTCTCTTGTTACTGTGCGAACACATGTACAATACATTCTCTGGATCTCTGGCGTCAATGTGTGAATTTAATACCTCGTGACTCATTTTGACTCGCCTTCATATCTTCCTTCTGAAGTCATTGTGTAATTTTGATACTTCGTGACTCATCTTCCACGTCAATGTATAACTTTGATGCGTCATGACTCACCTTCATATCTTCCCTCTGACGTCATTGTGTATGCCCCTCCAGTTCCACTCAAAAGTCCGGTGTTAGGGGAAGTACAAGACTGTGTACGAGGACTTGAGAAAAATTGATTCATTCATTGTATGTACTGTATATATTCTTTTCAGTCTTCTTTTGGCATTCAAATATCATGCTCATGTATTATTTTCCCATTTTATTCATTTATTACTCATCGGACATTTGACGTCAAGTAAACAAGTACATTTTAGAAATAAGATTTTTTTTTCATATATAGATCTATATATGATAAAACCCAAACCGCGATTTTATTCCAAATATGTTTGATACGTGTATTTGTATTTTGTGACTGACTTATAACAGTTATATTTGTATATTAATCATAGGTTTGAAGTCAAATAATTGAGAAATTTTCAGACCTCAGCGGTATACATTAAGTATACTAGAGACTAAAATCTAGAAAAAAAATTATATTCAGAGTAGAAATGTTCGAAAGCAAAACCCCTTCACAAATATCGTCATTTTGCGCTTAGTGTTGTGTAATTTTCTGAAATATAGCTTTGCAATACATACTAGTAAGTGGTGATATTATACAGAAAATTTTAGAAAATATTAACTTCAAATCTGTGTCTATGTACTTTTAAAGGAAACACTTGAAATAGGACATATAAATGTGTATACTAGTATGTAAATTCTAATACAGAAAACATTAGAAGAAATCGATAAATGAGTTTCTCTGAGTACTCGAAAGAATTCTTAAACCATTATGTCCTACTCCTAATATATTTAGGACTCTATAGTTTAGAATGTTTAGGCTATCATTCAAAAGATAAGATTTGGTCCTTGGATTGTGGAATAAAATGACTAGGAGCACACAGTGGGTGTGACAGGTCGGCAGGGGATGTTCACTCCTCCACGGCACCTGATCCTATCACTGAGGTTTTGGTGGTCCGTGTTTGCTCTCTTCTTGATTTGTTTTGTTTAAATGGACTTCAATACTGTTGGTTATCTGTGTATATCATGAAAAGATGTAAACTATAATACTGATATCAAATCGAAGACCTATAGGCCTTGACTGTAAATTTTGTATCACGTTCAAGACCACAAGTATCAATATTTAGGAAATTCTTCCTGTCTGGAATAGACATTTGGATCAACGTAAAATTATTGCATTTTCTTTAATGAAACATATGGAGATAACGAACACTATTCAAGATCAAAAGTCCATAAAACAATACAAAACAGTAGTTGAGAAAACACACTTACACAGACCTCCAAAACATCGGAGGTGGGAGTAGGTGTCATGGAAGATGAGCATCCCCTGCCGACCGGTCACACCCGCCTTGTGCTCCTTGTCATAATCGGGAAATAACGGGAAAATCCGTCGTCAATTCAGTGTATAAAAAATGGACAAACAATTAGTATGAAAACGCCAGTCAGCATTTGACTCTATGTATTTGCTGACAAAGTCATTGTATCTACCAAAGAACTTACGAAATGATGGTTTTAATGAAGATCGCAGTATTGTCAATTGAATCTACACTACCTGAGGATGTTTCTATATAATATGACCAATCATGGCTTTGTTGTATTCGAAAAGTACATTTTTTAAAGATTCTTTCTATGAATTTCTGTTAACATATTGATTGCTCTTTGTGGTCCCACCCTACTCCTAGGGGTTATGCTTTAAATTCAGCTCAGACAAGCAAAAATGATATAGAAAAGAATTGTTAATTAAATACTGGTTACTAGTAATGTACACGCACTGAATACTGAATAGTCTATTTTGTAGCATATTTATGATCCATAATTCGATGACATGCAATTGAGTAATCACAAGATGTAATAAAAAAAGTAAATAATTTAAGCTTTGTTGTACTCACGCGAACCCTGTGTACGCCATATACAGGTGACCATCGTTTCCTCGTTTAAAGTTCCACACCTGTGAGTCCCAGGTCGTGTCTCCCCATTGAAATGTTGTCCTTTCTAATTCATGCCATGTACCAAGAAACTGAAGAAAAAAATTAATAGAAAAAATTATGTTTTAAATAGTAGTGCATCAACGATTATTTATCAATAAATAGAATTTATCTATAAGTAATAACTTACATGTAGCCAGAAAATTTTTATCATTAATATATCTATTTTTTGTTTTACTGCAAAGCTGAACAAATAAGAAACTGTTAATCATAGTTATGTAAGAGAGCAAACATTTTTAATTATACAATGTACGTGTATATATTTTCAACTGAACAAGCAAACAACATACTTACTCCTGTTTCATTAAAGTTGTTTACTAAATGCGTTCTGTCAAAATCACAACTCACTGCTTGTAAGACTCTGATGTCAAATGAAAATACAAAAATCAATGTCAAGAACATGTCAAAGAAACGAAATTCACAATAATTCCCAAATTATGTCAAACTTTTTGATTGTACGTGCACTATCTATATAATAATATGAATAAGCTAGGTTATGTGAGCATGGTGAGGTCAATGAATTTATGATAAAGATATTTACGGCAGACCAATTGGATCCAAGGTTTTTCTGACATGAACAAAATTCTAGTACGTTTTAGATATATGCTTGATTTCTTCGTAGTACTGTGCAACAATATTTTCGAGAAGTGGTGTTTATCAGATATAGATACTTAAAAATTCCAAGGAATTTTCGGAAAATTTAAAATCACAAGATTTTACCAAAATTAACAGCTTAAAAACTTTGTACTTTTCAACTTTATATACACAACCATTCCCCACGATAAATTAAAATCCAGGCTTTTTGATATCATGGACAACAGCTTTTTCAATAAAAATGGAACTCATAAATGTACTTAACTTGCAATTGTTCATTTGAAAAACACTATGATTGTACACAACTACACATTAGTACTCTGAAGTTGATATATAAAATTCTTGAGTTTCTGATTGACAATTTCTATGTGGTTTTTGAGACCAGGTCTTCCAACAATCTATTGGAATTCCCAGTTAGGTACCAAATGTGTCACGTTATAAGCAGACCTAATTTTGTATTCATATGAAGTAGAAAGTCTCCAAACTTATTACGTGAAAAGAAAAAGCACTCAAAAGCTGTGGCATTCAACTCGACATTTAGATGTATCGACATTTTTAACAATGCTTATTTCCATTCTATATCGATAGGATATATCTCGGTGAGCTTGGGAAAAAAAAATACTAAAGTCAGACACATCTGTCTCATATTTGGATATTTTACTTGAAAAAGACCAAGACGTTAATGGTAATCTAAAAACCTATCTTTATGATAAAAGGGATGACATTAACTTTTTTTATCGACAATTAACTTCCATTATTTATGCAGCAATATATTTAAAACTTTTGAGCTCGAATTCTGTTCATTATCTCCACATATTTCATCACATGCATATTGGTTTATTTCTCTCATTTGATTCGATATGCAATTAAGAACGTTGTTCCACACATATACAGTTTCTAATACGAGGTAAATTATTGACGTCGGCAGGGAATGCTTACTCCTTCAATGCACCTGATCATATCTCTGAGGTTTCGGGGGTCCATGTTTGCTCTGCTCCTGTTCTATTTGTTTATTGGACTTTTGAGCTTGAATACTGTTCGTTATCTCCATATATTTCATTCAAATCCTGGTAATTTACGCTGATATTCCGGTCTAGAACTGAAGTTACGATAATTTTAGATAATCTTATAAAATCATCAGTGATCAGGGGGAGATAAGTTGTAAGGTACAAGTGCGTTGTGTAAGAATTATATCACCTGGGCTTTTGAACAGATTTTTTCTTTATCTCTATTTCTAAATTTCTGAAATATCTGTTTCATATCTGGATATTTTACTAAAAAAAAGACACTAATGATAACCTAACACCAAAAACTTTGTAATATACCTGATGACTTTAACATTCTATCGTCAGTTTCCACTTTTTTGTAGAAATATACCTTTATCACCTCCAGAAAGGGGCATATTTTCTCCCTATTGATTAGATACGCAAGAGCACGCTCTATGTACGATCAGGTTAAAATAACGAATAGTGATCGATCCCAAAAAACCCGTAAACAATACAAACATGTGAAGAGGGCATAAAACGTGGACCCCTGGAATTTCCGGAGTTGGGATCAAATGTGCGGAACTTTCCATAATCAAACTGGGTATAAATTAAAACAAAAGCCTGATAACTGTATAAAATTGTCGGCAAAAATACGACCCAATAATAGGTTATTTGTCATTTGAATGAAAATTATTATTTATTCACAAAACATTGTCGATACATCTGAATGTCTAATTAGAGGTCTCAGCAAGTGTTTTTCTCTTCTGAGTATTTGAATATATTAATTGTTTCATAAGATTATGAAAACAAGACGGCTAATAAAGGAGCACAATTAATATCCATTGGAATTTCAGCAGTTTATTAGAAGCCTTTGTCTCTGAAAACTATATAAATGTAGTCAATGAGGAACCCTAACATCTTTTTTTAATCAAATTCAGATTACATGAGTGTACAATCAAAGAAATTTTAACGAAGCAATTTCGCTTATGACCAATCACAAGATGTAAAAATTTCAAGTTGATGAAAAAAATAATATAAGCAGTCTCATTTATTTAAAGTTCTAGTCACCATTTGTCAAGTTCTAAGGTCCATACAATGACACTGAGCTATCTTTAACATTTGAAATATTTATTAAATAAGTTTTTTAATTTAAAAGGTTAAAAATGAAATCTAAAAAGTTTTTATCCATCCTTAACTCTACTGAACAATGAATTCATTTTTAAAGATCAATTTTATTTTCAGTTTTGAAGGCAGCAACATCATGAAATACAATGTTGAAACAAAGGACGGAGAACTAAATAAATATAACATATAAAACCAACAAAACTAACCCTAAATCAATAAATATTATCACATGACTACCACGTTTAACACAACAATAAAAAAATATCACATGATACATTATATAAAAATACCAGATCTCTTGTTATATACATTTTATCATTATGTGCATCAATATAAAAAGAGGTCTAATGAAAAAATAGACTCGGCAATGCCCCATCTAAATTAATCTACACGTACAACAAATTATAGATTTCAGCATTAATTACACTGGATTTAAGATTGTTTTTAGAGGGATATGATCATGACCCTACTATAGAACATTGATCAATATAGATTCATGTGCTGTAAACCAACTATTATTTGCATAATCTTTAATTTGCGACTCATCCATTTTCAATAAATCCGCATTGATCAATTTTCTCGACTGAGGAAACATCCTCTACAAATAAGTTAAGAAAAATGATGAGTTTGCAGCAATTAATATTAGCGAGTTAAAGTAGCAAATAAAAGTTGGTTTACAGTATGTACATTCACATTTTTACACAAGTTCTTTGCCTGATAGAATTGAACAAAGAATGCAGAATAGATATTATTCTGAACATATTGTAATTATATTGCACTTTCTATTCAATCAACAGGTAAAATCTCACTTGTAATAGTATTTTGGTGAAATTTCATTATTTTCTTTTAAATATTGGAAAAAGGAAATAATTCTAAGAATAATTCCCAAAAAGATGATTTTAAAATTATATTTTAGAATATGCAAATAAATTTCACTTTCACTACTTGGAAGTTCTTAATATAAAACTAATGCCCTCTTTGAGCACACTAATGTAGAAGTCTTCATAAGTATCAAATGAAAATAAAGTTTGTACATATCAATTATTTCGTATGAGTAACAAAAATGGGCAGGAAAAGAAGGATCCTAAATGTAAAAAGTTTAATGCTGAAGTATGAAATGCACCTGATTCAATTTTTATCCAATACATGACAAAATGATATCTAATTCATGAAAAGCTTTATGGGACTTTTAATTTGACATAATTTATAAACACCCTGTAATTGGAAAATTATTTAATTTTTAAAAAAAAACTTTTAATAGTGTCCTGCTGTCTCCGAATCAACAACACTTGTGAACTGTTCTTCTCCGAGATTCACGTTTTCCAGATTGGCTGCCGATTTCTTCTTGGCTAGGTACTCCTCTAGGGTTTTCATCACTGCATGAGGATTCCTCTTGGCATGATTTTCAATATCTGACAATGTTTATAAAATTCAATTATGTAAAATATAATATCAAAATGTTTAGATACTTAAAGTTGGATTTCCACTTTGAAATAATTTTTGCCAGGTGAAAATTCAAACACTGCAATTTACTACAATTTCAATTTTAACCTTTTGAAGTTTAATAAGTATTTCATGAAGAACTTGAGGCTTGAGCTCTATGAAATGCTCAAATATCATTATTTTTAATCAATTTTCTTTTTCATTATTGACATTGAGATATTTAGATAAACTTTAAAACAACTGTCTTTTATAAGCCTGCTGAAATTAATGGAAAAAATGAACAATATTTTTACTGAATGCATAGGCAGATTAAGTTGCACATTTTATAAACTTGATTATAGTTGGCACTGTACACCAGCTTTGATACTTACTTGGATAAAGCTAGATAAAATATGCCAACATATACCAGCTTGGATACTTACGCTGTAAAACAAAGCCAGAGTCGGAGATGGTTTTCCCCTGGGATTTCCACACCTGATACATCTGTAGATATAGTCCTGTGTAGAAGTCACATACCACTGGAAGAACCTCCTTCTGTTTATTGCACTCTCTGAAAAATAATAGATGTTTAAAGAACATCATGTGTGTCTTTTCCTTACAAACAAACCAGCATGCATCTTCTGAACACATTTCTGATTTGTCCACATCTATCAAAAACTTTATCTTTACATAGTTGAATGTATGTGAACTGTTGATAAGTCATTCTCACCTTTAATAGTTCATTTCTTCTGACTGGTTAAGAACAACATTTTTATTATAAGAAGTTTCATTTCTTACTTGTTTAGACATCCTTCCCTGAGAGCCTGTAGGGCAATTCTGGACAGATTGATGGACATCACACAGAAAGGGAAGTTCTGCAATGTACAATTTATACAAATTAAGAGGAAATTCTGAATGCACTGTCTGGCCAATAAAAAGGTATTACTAATTATATTGGTAAATTTCCATGTGCCAGGGATGGAGTATACATGTATCAATTCCATTAAGACAGCTGTAACTAAGCCACTTTGGCGCTGAGAGTGATGCGCTGCGAATACCACTAATAAATCATTTATCAGCACCCTTGAGAACTTGCATGTATTTTTAAACACATTTTATTGAAATGATTGATATATGACCGTTAGTGTGTAGCGCTATTTCATGAATATGCTAACCACTTGATAAACAGTGCTTGCACTAACTTTGAATTTTGAATATGTCAACTATATGAAAAAAATGTCAATTTATGTACATGTACAGTATATTTTTACCTGAGTGGGATGAAGAGAAAGCTTGTAAATTTCACTGGCCAGCACTTGTCGCTTCGCATCTCTCAACAGGTAGATCAAATGTAACAGACCCAATAACCCTACACCTCTCAGATCTGTTGATGGATCCCTGCCTGAAACACAAAAAGTAAAAGATTAGCTTTAATCATCTCAACAATCATCACCGAAACATTTGTTGGACCAATCAAACCCCCCATTACACAAGTACATTTCAATTCAGCATTGTGAAATATAAAGTATTTTTAACAGGTGTCTCATATGTATGCATATTCTATTCCTGGTTAAAACCAAAGGCACTCCAAATCACGGATTCTTTTACAACATGTGTTAGGTTCCAAGGCAGAAAGGTAAGGTTTCAAACATACATGTAGCATTACAGTATCAAATTAAACTGTCTTGTACATAGTTAAAATCTAAATAAATGAATTTGATTTTCAAAACACAACATTTTTCTCAAAATTTACCCTGAAATCCTATTTCCTCCCAATGGTTTCCATAGCGAGGACAGTCGAACCTTGACCCCGTGAGACTGCGATAGATTGTCTGTAGAGATCTGACATGGATCTGGTTAGAGCTCTCTAGCACCGCTGGAAATATAAAATGATTAATATGAAAGACTTAGATGGATGACAATTCTATTTTATTGCATTTAAAGCTTTTAAATTCTTTAAGCACTGCTGTGGTTATGTTTATGTTTTTCCTGACATCAACCCCCCTTCAACTACTCCAGTAAAAGCAAAATTTTTTAAGAATGATGATATGTAGATACATGTAATTTCGAGTGAAAGTTTTGAGGATTAGCTTTCTTAATGTTTGAAATAAGCCTTTGACTTTCAATTTTCTAAATTCTGCCATTAAACAATATTTCTTTTAAATTGATACATACAATGTATATTGAAATCACTTACATGCAGCTATGCAAAATATCCTTTCTCTTTCCTCATGCAGATTTTTATGTAGTTTTGGTGGTCCAAAGAGGAAGAACTTCAGTGCAGAAAAACCATGACGTTCTACGGTTGTGTGGATTTTATCCTGAAATCATACAAAGTATTGATAACATGAAACATCTTTCTCTAACAGCTAATACACAACAACACAAACAATTCATTTTTCATACACATATACATCTATTTGTCAACTGTTGGGTTTGACAGGGTAATAAAGATAATATTTTTATTCGAACTCACACTGACCATTTTCTATGTTGTGTAAGGCTGTACTTATGTAATACTGACCTTGACTCCTGTGAAATCCTGGGAGACAAAGTGCTCTGACATCTCAAAGAAAGACAGCATCGGGGCATTGGTCACTACACTCCCTGCGGATTCAATGAAAGGTTTGTTAAATATCTTAAATTTGTGGGAATGGGGATACCATTTCTTGAATCATTTATATCAATTCTTAATTTTCTGCATGAAGTAGGGATGCATTGCAATCAAAACCAAAGTTTATACAATGTAAATCTTACACTCTGAATCTAATTACAATGTAGATTGGAAAGAAAAGGGGAAAAGCTTTTTAATTTCTTATCTTGGGGGGAGGGATCCTCTAATCATTAATATCAATTAAATCTTATTCATTTTCTTTTTCAGGGGAGAAGGATTTACATTACCTTTCTTTCTGGTATCATTCTCATCTACAAACCCTATAAACAGAAAATGTTTTTTAGCTATAAACAACTGATTCTTTCTGGCACATATTTGGTAAAATATCCTGATTTGGATCACTATATTAGGATGATGAAGATGACGTTTACCTGCTTCTATGGTCTGTACCTTATCCCACTCATCTTCGGCCCGATTGTTCACATGGAATGTCTCAGATATGGCACCATTCTCACAAACCTGGTAAATCAAATATTTTACTCGTATCTGAGCCTTGTGATACATTTCATTTGAAATTAATCAAGATTCATAAACATTATAACAACAATAAAGAACATAAAATAGTAATACTTAAAGACTTAAAGATGAGAATATTTATTCTTCAATTAATCAAAAAGTAGGGGTCACTGGATTGTCACTGATCACCATTAATTTTTCCCTTCTGTTCAATGAAGCTGATATGTCCCTAAAACTTACCTGTTTCAATACAGAGTTCCCTATTTCACTAACTGTCTGACCCTGCAAGGTTATTTTTTGTCTGTCAGAAGTCACATGAGATGTTCCTTGATTGGTCAAACTCTCTCCAGGAACATTTACCCCTGAACCAATTGGGGCATCCGTACTAGACACAACTTTCACAGTCGGTTGAATTTCTACATTTGGGCCTAAAGATTCTGTAACAGTCTGAGATATTAATGCAGAGGGCGGTGAACTTGAATCTTGTGTTTTTGGTAGATCTGTTTGAGGAGGGAGATTCTGTGGAGTGTTTTTACTTGAAGGTGCATCAAAATCAAATTCATCATCTGAGTCCTCACAACTCTTTGTTGTTGAGATCTTTTCAACTGTCAAGGCACTGCTCTTCTCTGTTATTTTCTGAAGCAAAGAAAAAATTATGGCTCTTAAGTTCAATCTGTCATCTTGAATTATGCAGAGCTGAATGTCAACATGTCATTGGTTAAATTTTTTTAGTAAATGTAACAATTATGATAAATTTTAAGTAGATTCCAGAATGGACATTTTATTATCTTAAATTAAAAAAAATGCTACACATTATTATTAACGATAATTATTAATGATAACTAAAATTTTACCTCTCCTCCTTCTGTTTTCGTTATTTTTACTTCAGTCCTTTGTTGCTCTATCTTCACTGTCTGACCACTACTGGACTGTGAGGTCTTTATTTTCTGCAGCACATTCTTCATAAGAGCCGACTGCTGAACATTCTGGGCAGGTTCAGGCTTCTTCTCCAGATTTTGTTGGACAGTTCCCTTCGCTACACTCGGGGTAACTGAACTTGATTTATTTTCAGTTGACTCCATTTTGGAAAAATTCCCAAAATTAATGCTTGTAAGACTCGGACCCACATTCCCACCTGAGCCGTTATTCCCAGGGGATTCATTAAAGTCTTCCAACGAGTCTTCCGTGTATTTCATATCAAAACCAAAGATATCCAAAGGAGGAGGAGGGGGAGTTGAGGCCCTGACAGAGTTACCCTCCACTGCTTTGACCTCTGGTTCACCACTAGATGTCTCTGTAGTGAAGTCAATTGATTGGTACTTCATGTCCACATTAAATAGATTGACAGGAGGTCCATGTACTGCCTTAGATTCATCAATATCGATTGAAAACTCCTCAAATGTTGTCTCAGTCATTTTGTTTGTAGGTTTTATACAGACATTCTTTTAAATCTGAAATATATTAAAAGAAAGAAGCTAACTATAACTTAGCCTAAAAGGGATCAATTAGACATTTTTCAGGAAATTTATCGCAATGGATACACTAATATTAGGCTATTATAATAGGTCTCTGAATGATCATGTATACAATCATGTTGTATGTATCATATCATATCATGTTAAAATGCTTTATGGTAAATTCAATATTTATTTTTTAAAAGTGGTCTTTGTTATTTAAATGAACAACACAATTTAGTTTGGCAAAACAACTGTATTCAATGCATGGGGATGCCTTAACAATTATGTACTGAAAAGCATTAAGCGAGTTTAATCATAAAAAAAAAATTAAAACTGAACCTAAAGCCTTTGAATTTGGATAGCTCTAATTTTGAGAAGAAATCTACAGTGTATGCGGGGCGGTGTGTGTGCCCATTAAAAGAAAATGGTAAATTCTTAGGCGAAGATGGTTGCAACTTGTACCTAACTTGGCTTGAACGCTTATTTTCATTATTCCTGGCATCTAAAAACAGTACTATACAGCTATTGTTTGTGGTAAACAGGGTGGATTTTGAACCGAATTTCCTATGTCATAAAATTAAAAAATGTGACACAAAATCCATTGCTTTAACTAAATGAAAGAAGCAAAATGTTGAAATAAATCCTTTGCTACGTAATGCATATCATTAAAATAATGTTATTCTTAAAATAACTCAAAAATATCATTTTACCTTCGAAGAAAAATAGTTTGTTTACATGGATTTTTTCATGAGCAAGTCGTACATAGGTTGTGATTTCAATCAGCTCGTTCATAAATTGAATTTCAATCGACGCACGAATGAGCAATTTGTCCGCCTATTTCGGGATTCTCGGTTTTACATACATAGGAAAAGGTATTATAATATGCTAAGATGATTAATTTATAACATAAAGACATCTCCCTAATTATTAGACATGTGCCCCTCTCTATGATTGTTTATATTATAACCCCCCCCCCCCCTCCAAAAAAAGCCCCACTATTGACAAAAAGTGATGCTATTTAAATAATTCGATATTTATTATCTAGAGCCACAAACTAATCATTCTCCCATGTTTTTTTTATTCATGAGCAGATTAAAATTCAGTGGGGACAACCATTTGATTCTGAAAGGGGGTAAGTGGGTGACGGGGGCAGATTATCTGTCCTCGAAAAAGGTGAAAATAATATATCCCAGAACGACCAAAAAGTATATAAATCTGTCCTTGATAAGTGATACTCATCCAACCAAATTTCCCAACGGAATAGCGTTTTGTAGTTTGTTCGTTTTTTTCCTCAAACTTTTTATCAGCGAAGAAGAAAATGAATTAAATTTTAGTCCTTGATTATATCTTGTAAATAAATAATCTGTCCTGAATAAGGGTGAAGCTAATGAATAGTTATCGATCTCATAAAACTTTTAACAACTACATGGACACCTGGAAACCCCGGCAGAGGTGGGATCCGGTGTCTCTTCGGAGTAAGCATCCCCTATATAGATCGGTTGCTCCGACCATGAGCCCTATGTATTGATCGTGAAGACGGAACATTCCGTGGTCATATTAAGTACATGTACTAAAACCATGCATGAGAACATGAGGCCTAACATGAGATATGAAACAAGGTACTATCCAAAATTCTACTCAGTAAAAATTGGGTTATACTTGCTAATTAAGATATCATTATAATGACCTCATAACTCACGAATGCTGATTTTAAACGAGGTTGTTAAAATCCCTTTGACTTACATTAAAATAAAATAATCTGTCTCAAAATATTTTGCCAGCCATCTCCCTTATATTAAAATGAATGAGATCCCATGATCATGAAATAAAAAAATACGTAAATAATGGTTACATGATATTTTTTCAATTATATTTTTTCTCCATCATTTGAATTTTAAGCTATTCTTTATTATTTATTTATCTATATTATTTTCACTCCTCCAAAGGCGAAAAATTTCATCAGTTTTTAATATGATTTCCACTGGGGAGTAAGCAATAAAACGTTTGGGAGACGAATTTTTCTTTAAAAATAATAAATGATCTTTAAGTTGGAAATAAAATATTATTTTTTATACACTGAATTGAAGACGAATTTCCCCGTTATTTCCCGATCATGACAAGGAGCACATAACGGGTGTGACCGGTCAGCAGGGGATGCTCACTCCTCCATGGTACCTGATCCCACCTCTGATGTTTTAGAGATGTTTGCTCTGTTCCTATTTTATATTGTTTTATAAACCTTGATTTTGAATACTGTTCGTTATCTCCATATCCTTCATTTTTTACATATAGGGTCTTCTTTTCTTAAAGAAAAGACCATGTACTGTGCGTTTTTGAAACTTTTGAGTGGTGATGGAGGGGGGGGGGCACCAGAAAAAATCTTTTTTCAGATTAAAAGTGATTGTCAATAGGATCTCTATCCCCCCTCCCCCACCCATCCACCCCAAACAACACACAAAAAAATAATCAAGACTCAATAACCAACACTTTGAAAAATAAGTTAGCAACAAAAATATTGTAACATGTATAAGATATTTTACTTTAAGTTTCATAAATCATGATCAGTACATTCAGTAAATCATTCAGAATAATTTGTAAAATCAAATAAAAAATATTTAATTATATATATTAAATGTTTATATCATTCAATATACAAACAGGTTCATAAACATAGAGATCAATGTTTTATGATATGTACAAAAAAATCCCAAACGTGTTTTTCCTGTGAATGACAATCTCAAATTATCACCAGAGGTGCTCAACTCATACAAATTAGGTTAAAATCAGGTTAAAATAATTTTCAATTAAAATATGTCATCTGTTACAAACACATATATCTAGTTCACAGGTACATGTACATGATAAAAGAAAAAAATAAATTAAATAATTATGAGGTATGCATACGCCCTTCTTTAATTACACGTCCAAGTTTTTGGTTTTCCTTTTTTCCTATGCCTATATTTATTATATTTTGTGCCTGTGATTAAATGCCTGTTTCTTGCCTGTTATTAAATGTCAATATTTTTTGCTTATGATTAAATGCCTATATTTTGTGTCTATAATTTATTGACTATATTTTGTGTCTATTGTTTAATGCATGCCTATATTTTTGGCCCATGATTTGGTGCATATATTTTGTGCCTATGGTTTAATCCCTATAATTTGGTATCAAGACTCCTGGTCACACTTGAGTGTTTTCTGAACATCGTCTGAGGTAGAAATAATCACAAGTTTATCACGTGCTCGCGTTGCCAAGCTGAGGATGAATTTATTCAAATCGGCGTGATCTGGATTGACCTTTGGATCCACCCCAACAATTGTTCCTCGATCCAGACCACTGAACTCCTTCACCGTGTCCACCTCTACTCCACCATTTGTCTTCTGAGTCAGTGGCATCACGTCTGCCGTGATTTCTGGCTTGTCCTGTTTACTCCCGACAAGCACCGCCAAATCGTTCACACTGACCCCGCTATCAATAATGTTTGAGATGACTTGGAAGAGTTTCTCTTTCAGGTGTTCCTTGTCACATTTGAGGATTTCCACAGACTGCCCCGAACTGTATTCGTGACCAAGATGAGGCGAGCTTTCAAGCTCTCTGAGTTCTTCTGGAGATATCTTTTCCACATTGATGGGACCATTCATAAAGTGCTGGGCATATTCAAAGATCTCTTTAGAATTGCGGGTTATTTCACTCATCATGAAATTGTTTTTTCCGATCACAGAGGGAAGACCAGCATCATATTTGTGAACTTTCTGAGTGTAGTCCATAAAACCCAGAAGAATCCATGTTTCTCTAGATGATTTGAGTTGGTTGTCTGCTGTGGTGAATTTTCCCGCAGTTTGGTCAAATGTTCTGCTGCACTGTACCAGTCTCCATCTCTATCTTTGAAATTCTGTGCCTCGTCTACGATGACGTTTTTGATATCACTGAAAGTGTCATCATTGGTGTTCATGAAGTCACGACGTGTTGACACCTGGCATATTTTGAAAGACCTGAAATAATTGAATGATTTTTAAATAAATACATAAATCATCAAATACCCCTACTGACCTGAAATAATTGAATGATTTTAATACATAAATCATCATATACCCCTAGTAATCATTAGCGATGGGTATCGCCAAAAATTTCGTATCGCGATATATCACGATTTTTTCTCAAAATATCACGATAATATCATGATATTTTTACACACAATTTTTACAATGGTTTTTAATGAATTGTCATTATTTTTCTTAAAAATATGCTAGAAAAACAAAATTTCATTTTTTTTTAAATTTTTATGTACATAAAATTAATCATGTTTGGATGGTAAGATGCAATTCTTTTCACCTTTTACAACATTTTTTAGACTTTCTATAATTGTAATTTGAAAGATTGAACAAATAAATGAATAATTTCTGGACTTTAAAGTATGTACCTAAATACCGGTATTTAGGTCTCCGTATCACGATACGTATCACGCAACAAAAAATCGCGATATACTGGTATACCGATAAAATCGCACATCCCTAGTAATCATGGTTATAAAATTCTTATGCATTTAGAAGTATCATATAAATGTAATCACAAATACAGAACTTATTTTTTTTTTAAATTTAAGTTTAGCACATGAAACATCTAATGTACCCATGTGTTTTACTGCTCATTGACTAGATTGTCTTAATATATGTACACTTATGTTATGCTCTCTACTTCTAAGATTTGATTCTGGAATCCTACCTGACATATGAACAGAGGAGTTCATTCTCAGCTAGGTACAGGATTTCTTTTGTCTGTGACCCTCTACGTTTTAGCTCTTGAACAAACTGGACCGCGGCTACCGTCTTCCCACCCCCTGGGGGACTGTGTACCCACAATTCCTTAGTAAACTGCTGCGTGAGAAGCAGCTGAAACTGATCACAAGTGAGCATGAAAAAATATGTATCCTGAGACAGAATATTTTCCACAGTGGTTGTATTCAGGGTCGTAAAATCCACAGGTTGATAAGCAGCCATTGTAACAATGAGAGAGTCAATCACACTGTCAAATTTCTCTGATGACATATCGAAATGAGAAGGGTAGAACCGCCTTTCAAAATCGCCTTTAACATCTGGAAAATTTTTAACATTGATGATATGTGTGGTAATACCAAACTTGAAAACACATCCCCCAAGGGCCACCATCTTGTATTTGAGATGGGCAGCCACATCATGTGTATGAGCCCAAATGGCATTGGATTCTGAGGTAGCAAAGGTGATCAAGTGACACCCGCGGGTCTCACTGACAATAAACAAATCACAGGTCACTTTGGGGAGGGGTGGCAGTGGAACGGACAGCCCCCAGCAATTAACAAAGAGGGACAGATGTCTCCCTCCAGAAAATAGGTCCACAACAGAGCAGATGATCTCTCTAGTGTCCTGGCAATCAATGGTGGTCAGGAAGTGGTGAGGCTGAGCAAACTTCATTGATTTCTCTGTAATGGAATACAAAATTACTAGGGATGTCAACAAATAGTTGACTATTCGACTATCAGTCGAATGGACCGACTATCGAATAATGAAATGACATTGGAATATTTAATAAATGAAGAAAAAGGAGGTGATAAAGATACATTTGTATTCTCAACTCAAAATTGATCAAGCGTCCTTCCTCAAACCATAATTATAGTATCCGCCCCAGACAAATAAGAGCTTAAACAAAGTCACAGTATATAAATAAATTTTTCCACATTGTACATAAAGACAGTACAGTAATTACATACCGCAATATTATTTCTCAATTACCAACCTTTTTGTTATTGTAGTAAATTATGCAGCACTATACTGGACTTTGAAAATTATTAATTGGACTTGTACCAAATAGAAAGTTATTTATTACCTCTAAGAATGTTCAAATGCTGTAGGAAGACACCAGTGCCGTGAAGTTTTGAAACTTCGATAATTATTAAAACAATAATCCTACATACTGGGTAGTAAGGATATTTTGATGGCCGGGCATATCGAATATTGAACAAGCAGTAGTTTACAATATCCCCTGACGTGTGAATAGTGTGTGTTTACCCCTCCCCTTTTCCAATTTATTTTTAATAAGCTTTAAAAACACCGTGCTGACAATGCTCTAAGCATAGTAGAATGAAAGAATGTACAGACTTATTTATGAATACGTGATTTACGAGAATTCACACATTTTGGAAAATAAATTGCTGGTGTAAATCTATTTCATTTCAACATCTTATTCCTACTTTAGGTTCCTCTGAATGTCGATTTGTAATACACTGTATAGGCATTTGATGTAAATTTTTACATAAATTTACTAAATTGGTTTTTGATTCATAAATACACTATCGATGAATGTTCCGAATAGTCGACTATCGTTCGAATAATGCAATAGAATGTTCGACTAAGGAAAATAATTATTTTGACATCCCTAAAAATTACACAGTCACTTTCTTTTCAACTGAACATGATGAATGCAATGTATAAGTACAAATAAATCTTTAGACTGCCTGAATTTCATTCATGAGGGTTGAAATAATTTGGTTACATAATACTATTTAAGTCTATACCACTTACAAACCTGTAAATAATTTGGCCTTTATGCTGTTAATGGTATGTTTCAAGGAGAATACCAGTGGTGCCTGAGGAACTGTAAGAGGAAGCTTGATGAAGCGGCCATGTAATTCTGGCTTATCTGAAAAATCACAAAAACAGTTGAATCATCTATTAATTATAAAATTAATTCTATCAAATAAAATTAATTTTACTAAAGCATTAGTCGATTATATGATTTTTTTCAAAATAGTATCAATGATTTATGAATATTCTCTTAGTCATTACAAGAGAGATAGAGTTGAAACCCAGATGACCTATGTGGTTATCTGCTAGATGCTCTCCTTTGCAATTCTTATCCTGTGGTTTTATCAACAACTCAAGAGTCTAGCTATTTTGGATGTAAAATTTGAAGACAGGATGTAAATTATAGTGAATAGAACATTATATGGAAAACATTTCCCAGCATTCCCTCCGTATGCTTTTGTCCAATGATTTATGATGAATTCATTTAGCAATGCTTTGATTCATTGATTTACCTCTGAATGGGTTTAAATGTAGCAATGCTTTCTTCCACTGAATAAAATCTGAATGGGTTCCAAATGTTCAATGGTTTTTACCTCTGAAGAGGTTTAACCGTGCTTTCTTCCATTGATTTACCTCTGAATGGGTTGAGCATCGCTTTCTTCCATTGGTCAAAGGACCAGCAGTCTACAGTCTGGGTCATCGTGTTGACATAGTAACTATCTGGTGTGGCAGAGAACACGCCCCCAGGAAATTTACAAACAGACACAACAACAACTACTCGAGGATTCTGTGGAAAAAATATAATCTTTATGCATGAAATAATTTTGTTCATTTAAATTATAGTTTTAATAAAATTAGGAATTATTGTGTACACAACATCCATATTTGACAACTTTCACTGCATATATGGATTGTTTAAGGAAAGGATCCAAAATTTATGTCCCTGTTAAATGTTTACTTTAACAAGTACAGCATATGAGAAACAAATTTATCACATATTTTCCCCTTTATCCCGTTGATATAGCTCATGTGATATCGTTTTCGTATCAACACTATGTATTCCTACGCCGCGTGACGTAATGTAAAGAAACAAATATATGTGCATGATGGAGAGAATGGCTTAATTTGTCAAATTTCACTTTATTTGATATATTTTAAAAAAAATTCATTTATGAATTTAAAAAAAAAACATGTTCTGAAATACTTTCTTTCTTTTATTTTTGTACGAATTATTTCTGACAACGTAATGTTATTTATTACGTTATTTGGTCTGAGGTAACCGATAGAACTTTTAATTAGAAATAAAGACATTTAAAGTGAACAAAAATATGTGATAAAAAGAATCTCCCATGGTTTGTGGTTTGATATGATTTTTATCCAACTCGTTGTGTGTTTTCTATCCCCTCGCCAAGGCTCGGGGATAGAAAACACACAACTCGTTGGATAAAAATCATATCAAACCACAAACCATGGGAGATCCTATATATATTTGAAGTCAGGAATACATGTACCATTTTATGAGGCACATTTAGCACTGGGAAGAAGTGAATGTCCCACTGTTCCCCTCTCTGGGCACTGAAGGAGGAATTCCCCCAAATCATGACATCCATCTTCAACTGGACCAGTTTTACTGAATTTAGAAGACTTTAATATATAATGTCCATACAGATTGAACTTTAGGTTTTAAGGTAAAATAAACTGGACAGATTGAATTAATAAATGAATTGAGAGTTGAAAAAATGAAAATATTTCTCAAAGGAAGTAAGTCATTCTTTGTCTTAAAGATATTTTAAATGGCAATGGTTGCTCCAAGATGTTTCCTAGTTGTGTATTTATTACTGTTCAATGTACAAGATGTATTGCTTGGCATCATGTTCATGTTAAGATACCTGTTCTCTCCTGTTCCTGATAAGTCATCTCTTCTCCATAAACAGCAGCCCGATCATCATCAATCCCAAAATAGATGTGTCCTCCCTCATGATTGGCAAAGGCTGTCACATATTTTGATATCAGTGTCCTAATTTTATCCGGGGTCCCTTTTCCATCTCTGGAATTTCGACTTGATAGCTGTTTAAATTGAATTTGCTTAGTCTCCTGTTTAAGATGCTCATTTGTGACCCCATATTGGAAGTTTGTGGGGATGGAAGGGAGGGCCGAGAGGGGCTTTCCTGATTCATCTTTCTGGAGCAGCTTAATCACAGACTGGTAACTGACTTCATGTGTAGCTGTGTCAGTGGGTAGACGGGAATGATAGTCTATCGTGCAGATATGCTCAGCAGACTTAATAAACAGGTACAGATTTTCATCATCATAATTTCCTACCATATCGAAATAATTACATATGTCATCTGATGAGATCATTTCAGCCAATTTTATCTCCATTCCACTCCACCAGATATCTAAATCTTTGGAACAGACGCCACGTTTGTAATCCTCATTCTTCATGTGAAGAATACCTCCTCCACTATTGGCAATTCCACATGCATAGCGTAAAACCACATCATTGTCCAATTCATGGATTCCTCGAGATATGCGGATACTGCAGTGGAGAATGCACTCCCCGTAACGATGAAGATTTGATGTTCTTTATTTGAAAGACAAAAAATTAAGAAAGCTATAATTTAAATACAAGCATTGTCAAGTAATTAAATCACTAAATGCAAAACTTAGAATTCACATGCCATTTATGTTTAAACCAGATTTTAAACAGGAAATTATACATGCAATATATATACGCACATGTCATGTGTAGAAAGTCCAAAAATGTCTGCAGACATTTTTTGTCTTTTAATTTTTTTCATCACTGAATTGCATGCCGAGTATCATATGCTTTGAAAACACATTCTGGAACCAGTTCGACAGCTGCAAATTTAAAATTTGTGAACAGTGCCAAAATCATTCAAAAAACAGTTAAATTTTATGAAATCATTCAATGTCTTGGCTCGTTGCAGACAGTAAATATTTTGTAAACAAACTAGGAAACGGAACAGGGCGCTGCCATTTTGCAGGGAGAGTTTGAAGAAATACAAATGCTGAGTTTATGGACATTTCTTTCGTCATGTTTTTTAAAGACATTTTATAAAATCCATAAAATATTAATTTTAAGAATATTTCATTATATTTGAAATGATAAATATCTGTACAGTGAAGTGCTAATCAAGAAAAAATATGAAATTCAATTGTAATAATGTTGCCTCCCAAAAGCTCTTTAATATTGAAGGTAAGAAATTACTATTGTTGACATTACTTTCACTTTCACGCCAGTTCGAATAATAAAATAAAGATGAAGAATTGGACATTTTTTGATGGAAATGGCTATTTTGTAGTTTAAATTCAAGCTTTAAGATATAGATTGATAGATACCGAATCGTATAGAACAGCGACTTTCGGTTTGATCTGTTGAGCACTTAACAACAGCTAAAGGACACAGGAAGGTTTGTTGAAGATTTTTTTTGACATTTGCATGTTATATATACACCCATTTAAGATAAAATGAATTGATAGAGGCAATCTCCATGATCTCACCTGAATATAATAAATATGGGTAGGTGAGCAGATAAACTAATTTACTGTTGGTATCCAGGTTTGGGGGAAAAGGAAATAATAAAGAAATCAATGCAGTTGTAAGTTTGTAGCAATTAGTCCATTACTCCACCTGTATTATAACTCCATTGTAATGGCCAAAATTCAACCCCACTGAACATAATAATACAGCAAAACTCGTTTAGTACGAACACAGATATTGCAAATTTACGGATACAGCTAAGTCATCTTGGATCCCCAGCTATTATATAAAATTTAATGAATGTCTTATAGTTAATACAATGATTTATGGATATAACGAAGTAATTTTATAGGTCCTAGTGACTTTGTTATAACCGAGTTTTGCTATAGTGAAAAAAAAACACAGAAAGTTACCAGTTACAAGTCAAACATTTTAAACAGAAAAACATTTTTAAACATCGAAAATTTATTAAAACATATATGCTGTTTAAAACATTTGTCATAATTCATGTGATGTACATCTCATTATACAGATGGCAGGGATAGACTATTGCACTGTTTTACCATCCTGGGACTTTGACAAAGATCCAGCAACAATTGTAGAATACTACTTCGGACAAGAGTTCAGGTTTGTGAAATTAAAATAACAAAATATGTTTGTAATGAAGCAAAGTTGCCTGTGTCAGCCTCAGGTGTCACTGGCACCTCACAATAAGCATGTGTTACTGTATGTAGCTGAATCTCACTATGTTTGCTCCTGTATAATCTGATACAGTACATAAGTATTGGGAGAGCTTCAGGAACTACAATTATTTTCTTTCTTCCTTTTGGAAGATGATTATAATTATGAAAAGAATAAGACTTAGTGCTTTTTGCTTCCAGTGTTAGTGTATTTTTTGATAAACATTTATAGCTCACAGACAGATAATAATGAAGATGATGGAAGTGGACAACAACCCTGTCAAGACATCAACCCGAGAAACTTCCTCCAGCTAAATAGCGTGGAGGGGGAGGAGGTCTGCACCATAACCTTGACATGTAAACCTCAGTACCACATCAGTATCTGTGGGCTCCATGTGTTCAGTCAGGCGAGACTGATGGAGATTTACGATGCCAGTGAGGGGTACCTGAAGACCGTGAGGGGGCAGAGAGTGAGGATGATGGGGGACGATGAAGGGGGGGAGGATTCAGAGGTCGTGTACAAATGTAGGACATCACTGGACACTTGTTATGGACTGACCATCAAGGTGATATTATTACAAAGTTGTTTTTTGTTATTGTTTACGTCAGATCTGG
>PRKT01002254.1:0-26330 GCA_003671525.1 Saccostrea glomerata | reverse complement strand
AAAAAAATATGGTAATGAAGTCATAATGAGGTCTGACGTCATGACAGTTGCTCCGCCCTGATTGATCCATATAAGGAAATGGTGCTCAAAATAACAATTTACCGATATTTGCAAGAATTTGTAATAAACAGCAATATCTTCATGTTGAAATAGAAAATACCCAGTGATTTTCTCGTATATATAATAGCATGTCTTTAAAAGAATTCTCTTTTTAATGTGTCGTTTGTCTGCATTCGGCTTCAGCCAAGCGCTTGCACTCGGTGACACGGAATGTTGTTTACATCTAAAAACGTGGCGACATCAGCTGAGATTTGCAGTGGATTTAAATGCAATAACCACACAATCTTTAAAGAAAATAGGGATAAAATAAGAGACACGACATTGCTTGTTCCTTTTACGAGAATATGAGGACATTATTTCGGAAAATAGCAGAAAACTGAGACGATATGCACCAGCTCCGTAGATCCATCACTGCACTGAAATTCCAGGCCAGGTATGTATACGCATAAATTATGTAGGTACATGTGTAGACCTACAATATGTAGACATGCTTTTGTTAACATAAAAAACCCGAGTGTGCTCATGTTCATTTCACATCATATCACAGTCAGTGAAAAATTGTAATGCAGTGCCTTGTGTGTAACCCCCCCCCCATACTAAGTTGCACACTTTTTAGAATTATTAAAAATTAATTGCACTAAATATGTACTGAGTTCCTGTCAATTAGCTAATTTTCTTTGAGACAATATGTGTAATAATGGAGGTCATCAGTAACAAAAATTTAAACTAAATTAATTAAATGAGGTGTTTTCATTGTTTCAGTCAATGATTCACTAGTGACTAGGCCTCTACAAGCTATGATGTCTTTTGACATACAAATATACACAATTTAAAAAAAAAAATATCAGTATCATTGTGTTGTAAACATAGAAGCCCCACAGATCTATGTTTGTAATGTTCTAGAATTTCTAAAGTAATGAAAAAAATATTCATTTTTTGTTTAGATAACATGTACATTAAAATATTTATAAAATATCTTTTATCACTGTAGCTGTCAAGAGTATCAGGCTTAAAGAATGAATAAATTAAAAAAAGGCATCATTTCTCCACAGGGTATGTATACTTCTAAAGCATTTCACATTTTTAAAGTTTGCATGTACTTTACTTTTTTTCACTTTGGTAAAGGTGAAATTCAGAATTTTTTTTTTAGAAAATATTCTATCAATAACTATTGTAATTGTCAAAAGTTTCACTTTCCCAGAGAAGTTTTGTAACACATTTTTTTCCATTTATATGAATTACATAAATTTACTACAGTATACAATATAGCATATTTTTTTGTAAAATGTAATGTCATTTCATTCTACAATGTATATTTAGTAATTTCATAGCATATAACTGCATATTATATTGTGTTGTAGGCATAGTTATTCCAATGGACTAATGGATTCATTCAGGCAGGAAGTTAATCTATCATTTAAGGAGAACGGTATGCTCAATATTAGCTATAAACCATACAAAGTTTTGATAATAAAACTAACAGAAGAATTGAAAACATGTATATGCATTCTATGTTAAATGTTTCAATGCATTTTTTTTATTTCATTTTTTTAAAACACAAATTACTTTCAATAATGGTATTTCCTGATTTTCTCATATTTTCAGAATTTATTTTATCCTTAAGAACATGAAGTGATGGAAATAATTTGCATCTGCCCAGCATTCCTAGGCCTACAGTCTATCATTGGAATTGAAAAGAAATGTTTATTTAATAAATTTCTAGATAAATAAAATAATTTGACTTTTTAATTTATTTACTGTACATGTGTTGAAAAGGCCATTAAGATTTGAAAATCTTAACTTGTATATTATTTTTGTGGAGGGTACTAATGTCCATGAAGATTTTATTTCCAGCATGTGCATTGTGTTCATTTACTTTTTAATAATATTTAAAGAAAAAGAAACAGAAGACTAGCTATCCCCCTAATTGATTCAAATAGGATAGGGGACCACCATTTGATTCTGAGGGAAAGGGGGGGGGGCAGGCGAGTTTTTCCAAATCAGATTTTTTTTTATTTTCATGTCAATGAAAGACAGATTAATATTTATTTCCGATTAATATAATGAAGGACAGATTATTTATTTATTTTCCCCTTCATTGAAAAGTCTAACATGCAAAAAAAAAAAAATGTTAAAAACTCTGATTCGTGGGAGGGTTTAGATCACTGATCTGCAAGTATTTATTTCTAAAATCTGCCAGCCCCTCCCCCTCAGAATAAAATTGTTGTCCCCTTAACAAATACATACTCAATCCTTTCTAATTAGTTCCTAAAACTTAAAACTTAGTTTGTATCCCTTAATAAACAGTAAGCGGTCTGATTGAAAGCGATCGTGAAACATGATTTCATATGCAGAAAGAAAAAAATTATTAACACAAGTGTGTGTACGATAGGCGTCGGAAGCAAATGAAAGGGGGCTAATTCAAAGGGGGAGGGGGCTTAACCAAAAGAAAAAGCATGCGTACAGTAGTGAGAGAGGGGAATAGATATCTAATTAATTATTAATGAAGGCTATATTTTGATTAACCATTTGTGTTCTACATAAACATATCGGCAATATTTAGACCTGTTTGTATGTAATACTACATGAATATACACATCTTTGAGGAAATGCGGGAGGTTTGAAAAACATTAAATGTATACAATACTCAGTATATGGAGAAAAGAAAGAAATGTCAATGATTTTTATGCATACCGTTTGATTAAGTAAAAAAAAAAAGAGTCCAACCCTGTCCGCATGTATATTTATTTAAAATTTACGAGGTAAACAAACTATATCAAGTACTCAAGAGTTATCTCCCATACTGGGTCAATGATGCGTTTGAAAACTAAAGTTAGATTGACTCTTCCAAAATTTCAATTTTTAATCAAAAAGTGCAAGGGCAAGGCGACAATCTAAAAAGTAGGTTTTTATTTTAAATTATTTATTTTATTGTATAGTTTTCAAAAAGTGATGCTCATTTCTTTGTAATCCTGTAGTTAATTTATAATTCGCGATGAAATTAGGAAAATATCCTATTTTTTATACATTACTGTCTGTTTTAGCTGAATTACTTAATTATATCGAAAAACTAACTGAATGAGCATCACTTTTGAGAAAGTATAGAAACATAGTGACAACATAAAACATTTTGCAGTTACTTTTTTGTTTGCCTTGCCCTTGCACTTTTTGGTTAAATTTGACATCTCATTTCTTGACCTAAAATCGGAGCCCACGTGACTTCAGGGGGTCACCTGATGTCAAAAAATACCGATGTGAAAAGCGATGGACATACTCTTCAAGATAAGAAATAGCTATTTGTTAAACATTATATGTATCGGATTCCGAGAGTTTTTATAGAAAATGTTGCCTTAACTGTACTGCGGGAAATGAAAATTTTCATTGTTACGCTCAGATTCAAGCAAAATTTATCATTTTATATTCAATATTTTATACAAAAACATATAAAAGTGAACCTTGCGTGCTCGCATAAATTCTTTGCAGTCAACATTTTTCTGATCACACGTTTACAAGCAATGTCGACTGATGCTACGGTGGAAGGTATGGCTTCATTTTTCAGAGGATACAAGTGTTTTTAAACAAATGTTTCCCGACGAATCAGATTTAACCAAATTGCATGAAAATAAAAAAATTTGATATAATCACCTGCGATATGTAAGAACCGATCAATTATCTAAGCAGCAAACTCCACACAAACATTAATTAAGTGACACTGGTATTGGGGCATGATTACTTTTTGATGGATCACTTAAATTGAAAATATCACCATAAACTGGAAAGAATAGAAACGGCTCTGACAGAGAAAATGCTGACCAGTAACGATTGCTAATTTAAAACTACGACAAATTAGTTTAATTATGATAAACGTTTACAATATTAAAAATATTGTACAAATCAAAGTCGTTCAATGGACAGCACAATACCGTAAACTTTTTCACATACATATATTTGTAATTTCAAACATTTAACATCATGTCTTTTGTTATTATTTAATCAAATAATTATAAAAACTCTGTGCTGCTAATGAAAGTTCGAAAATATATAAGTTAAATGCTTTTTGACACAGGGTCATTCAATAATTAAACAATCATAGATGCACCAATAAATATTTTTAAAATGTTTTAATTATTATGCATTTCAAATTTTAAAGGCGATTATGGTAAACATGCATGTAGCTGAGTTACGCTATGGATGGCGTCTCCTATCATGACAGAAAAGACATTTTCCATCTAAATTATAACTGCCCATCTAAATATACATTTACGGTGGCATATCTAATGTAAATCAATTGGTTTTTCTAAATAAACCACGCATATTTTCCATGGAGTTTCTCAAGAATTTGAACAAGACGGCTTTCAACTCATCAATCTTAATGATAACTCGCCTGAAAATTTTAATATTCTTACCTTTCCAATTATTTTGCCGTTAGATTCTTTGCAAATTAGAATTAGGTCATGTTCTCATGAGCAACCATGAGATGAGTAGGGATATTTTTCACTGTATTGTGATTAAGGAATTTCTCCAAAAAAATCATCTTCTGTTCAATTACATTTCTACAATGTAACTGACTTTTTTCCCTTTGATGGAAGAGAGCTATATCCGGTAGTATTTAAATGATATTTCTCGTTAAATTTTAAGATCTTTTTTTTTTTTTTTAACTGCTCATAGACATTGTTGTCCGACATTTGTAGACATTAAGTTCTTTAAACTAAGCTTCAGAATATATTTTGCAGTTAAGCAATGTCAAATAACGGAAAAAATATCTACAAGACTTGAAATCTCAAATACGTAAAAGTGCAATAAAGATCGTCATAGAGATATGCTATCAGCTGTAAAGGTCGACAGATTGTTCTAGTTATAGTCATTAGTTCTGCACATTATCAGTTAAGGTGTTTCACGGTGTAAAATGTTTGTGTCTAACATATTTTTAGGTACGTATAATTGTTTCAGAAATAATGGAATTTTCTTTCTTGTTTAAAATGACAGTTATTGTATTTCTTCATGAAAAGTACTATATCATTTACATTTCTTTTACTTTCAGTTATCTTTGTGATAATCAGAATTGATACTGTGGGTATGTCTTTAATAAATCAACATCCCCCCAAAATGCAATTATGAATACTGCTGATACTTTAAGATACAATTGTTCAAGATTCATTATCAATGTACATATAAAAATATAATTACATATACTAAGTTGGTATGCTAAGGCAACAAGATATACAGGGAGTTGAAAGCATATATATTACTTTCTCATTCAGATGCACTGCATTGTCTTAGTTGTACCGCTGTTGTCTCTCCAAGGCATTGCCATACTATACAAAAATGTGAACAAGGAAAGGTAAAACAATGATTTATTTTTTTTTTATTGCTAAACACAATGGCAGAATCCCTTTAATAACCATTGTTTGCACAGATAGATGATTTATTTAGACAATTAACCCTTTACTCTACACTTAGGGCCATTGTGTAGCAAGAGTGGTTGTGTTGTGGTACTGATGCCTATACAATGAAAAGGAAACATTGTTTCTTATATCTCATCCCCCTCCAAAAAAATCAATTCTGAGGAAAGACTCATTTGCACAGCCAGTGCGTATTAAGATCAAGGACATCTTGTATTGCCTGCTGCTTGGCGAGCAGGAAATACATTTATCTCTCCAAGCGGTACCAGATATTGCCTCTACAATTGTTTGACAAGGTGTCAAGACGAGAATCAAACTGGCAGCTCCCTATTATTGAAATAGCGGCCTTTATAGTCTTCAATTTTTTTCCAAATATTCTTGGACGTTCTAAAATCATAATTGGTTCCCTTATAAAAACTAAAAGCCTTGAAAAATCTAGCCATATCCTTAAATGAAATTTTTGATCAGAAGGTCAAAATTAAAATGGGGTTTTGAGGTTGAACACCCTCATTTCAATTTTTAAAAACAATTAAAAATTACAACTTAGATAACAAAAACGTTAATATTTTCATCGAATAACGAGTTGATTTTAATATTAATAGTTCTTTAAAACAATAATTTAAAAGATATTTATGGATCAAGATTACGTTTGAAAAGATAGATACAGAACTATTCATTTTTTTGTAGGTGTGTTTTACCTAGAGGTACACAGGTTGTCATACCCCATCAGTAAGTAAATGATTGAAAAGTATTTAGGACGAACGTATTTCAGCTGAAAGCAAATGGTTATTTTAGAAATAGAACTAGTAAAAAAGGCACTTTTGTCCTCTGAAGCTTCCCTGGTAACCAAATTCTAAAATGCAATACATAATGATAATATTGAGCAAATCATGTTGCTCATTCATTTTCTGAAAATAAAACTTCTTATTCGAAATGATCATTGGAAAAAATTCCATGAATTTAACATATCGGCACATATGCTCAATTAGTTTCGTACAAATATTGTAGATATGCTCTAAGCGGAAGGTACCTGGAGCGTTAAGGAGCCACAACCCTGCTTATGCACACACAGAACAGTGTATAGAATGCTGTACTACTGATGCTTGTAATCACAAAGGCTGTGGGGGATTAGGTTGGTATAACACTTATTAAGCAAATGATATTTGCCATCTCATAGTGTGACTTCATTATCAAAAAACGATTCTTGCTAGCAAAGATACACTTACATGGGAGTCTAATTGCAAAAAGTATGCTCTGAAGTAAACAAAGAGTTTCTTTCCAATGTGTTACTTAATTTCAAAAGCTCTCCTTATCTATTACTGGAGGAGATATCTTTTAAGTCTTTATATTCTTTTCTTAAATTTATATTACTTATAGAATTTTTAGATATTGATCACTGCTTGTATTCTTCATTTTATACATAATGAAATAATGATACTTTGAAGACTTAGGGGTTACGTGTGGATGAAGGACAGTGCATGTATTTAGCAAATAATCCAACAGATGTTTAACCAAATTGAAAAAGCCCACGAGGGGTACAATCCAAGAGTAAAGAATACATTCCTACAATTACGATGCAATGTATAAAATCAGTAAAACTTAATTACTTCCGACTGTTCAATTCTTAATTCGAAGTTTTTCATGATTCTTGTATAAGTTTGTTTTACATTTTACAGATTACCCAAGTAAAAGAGGTCCCCTCTGTTTTAACTGTCCACAATCGGTAGACCCTGCAGACTGTAGTTCTGTCAAAGTTTGTGAGGAAAACGAGGTAATTTAAGATAGTTTTTTTCTGAAAAATATTCACGAGTTTATGTCCCGTCAACCAGAATTCAATTTTCAATTAAAAAAATGAAAAAAAAAATCACAAAAAAGCAAAATACTTTAACATGTACTCAATAAAAAACGAGTAAGTTTCAGATGAAATATAACAATGCTTTCTCTCAATCAAAATAATATGAATTAGAAACTGAATTAGAAACAGCAAAGTCGATTTACAGTTATGTGTAAAAAGTATTCGGTCAAAAATGGCGGCGTGTTTACACTTTCAATGTTATTTACTAAAAATGAAAATGACCTTGCCCTCTTGATATCACATCACAGGAAGTAGATATGTATAAATATAGAGAATTTAGTCACATGATAAATCACGTGACAATATTTTCGTCTGCTGTTTACAAATTTAGAGAAAATATAGCAAGAGTAAAAAAGATGGGTCGGAAAGGAAAAGAAATGGGGTCAGATGTGAAAAACATCATCGTGGAGTTAATGCAGAAAGGTTTTTCTCGGAGAAAGATAAGTGAAATGTTACAGTTACCTAAATAACTGTTTGTCGAAAATTTTCTGACACGGGATCTATTGAAAACAAATACAGAAGCCACCGACCTCCAAAAATCGGTCCCCGTGCTATCGGAAGTTAGAGAGGATTGTGAAAACAAATCGTAGATGTTCACTTTCTGATATAACAGTACAGCATAATTTGCACGAAATTAACTACAGGAGAAGTGTTTCTAAGAAGAAACTGGTTATTAAAGAAGTGAATCGTAAGAAGCGGCTTGCTTGGTGTCGGAGGTAAAGACGATGGACAGTAGAGGACTGGAAGAGTGTGATTTTTTTCAGATGAGAATAAAATTATAATTAGTCATGATGAAAGAATTCGGATTTGGATGAAGGATTGAGGCCGGACCTTGTTCAGCAATTGACTTCTCAAGCGAAATAGGAAGTTATGATATGGGGGTGCATCTGAAGTGAAGGTGTTGGAACTATGACGCCAGTAGAAGTAAATATTAATGCTGCTTAATACCACGATATATTAGAGGAAAAGCTATGGCCTGTTCTCGCAAGACATTTCCCTCAAAATGGCTATTATTTTCAGGATGACAACGTACCTGTCCATCGAGCTAGGTCTACACAAGAGTATGTAGCTAGAAATCAAGTTTGCCTGCTCAGTCACCAAACTTGAATATAATAGAGAATGTTTGGTTTACACATAAAAAGAAAACTTCAGTCACGCACTGCTGCAATAAAATCGAGAGACAATTTGATCGAGGAAATTAAGTGCATATGGACAAGTATTACGCCTGCTTACATTAAAAGCTTGTATGGCTCCATTCCAAAGCGGATTCTAATTTTAATCAGACTCAAAGGACACCTTACAAAGTATTAAATCGTAAGTAATTGATTTTTTTTAATTTTCAAAGCATTTTTCATTGAAATTTTAGCTTGTAGATTTTGTCATACTACCGTTGTCAGTGTAAACACGCCGCCACTTGGACCGAATACTTTTTGCTGTAGTACACTATATCATGGAGATAGTGTTATAAGCTTGCTGTGTATTTTTAAGTTTGAAAGGTAAAGTACATGATTGTATAAACTTTTCCATAAATCCTTTTTATCATAACATAAAGTTCCATAATTCAGTGTACATATTCAGTATAAACTCAACTACACAAGATGATGAATAAGCAGTACAAGTCCTCTTTTGTTAGCTACAAGTATAGTCCGGTTCTCCTCAGAAATCCCCAAAGTTAATGAAGCAGAAAACCACATACTTGGTCTTTAACTCAGCAAAGAAATATCACATACCAAAAATTAGCTATCTTTACCTTAAAGCAAAATGCAGAAATTTCAAAACCTTTTAAAATTAAACCTGTCGTGATTCCGTCCAAATTCCCTGAAGCAAAATGAAATGCAAACGTGACCAATTTTTATCTACCTATATTATATATATATATAAAAAACAGCTCAATATCCTCAAATGTATAGCAAAAAGTGCAAAAAACCAAACAGGATAGATTACAAAACGAACAAAACGAAAGACGAGAAAGAAAATGTATTATGTACGATTCGAACAGCAAGGAACTAAAATGCTAACCATAGTTCTGTAAAGAAATTGGTTTTGATAAAATCAATTTATAACAGAGAACCTAAACAAAAGTGAAACCATTATACCGTAATTAATTTAAAACAGATTTGTCATCTTCGCGAGGAAGTTGAATTTGGTGATTCCATTTTTGTACAATCCTGTTCACAAAAACATGTAAGTACAACAAATTTATATACATGTATACAACACTTAATTGAATTAATTTAAAAAAAATTAATATAATATTTTGATACTAGATTTAAAGATTTTGATGCCAAATGATATAGTTACAATTCAATAAAATGTTATTCTTTGTCATTTAATTACATTTTCTGCTAGCTTTCTATATTGCTAGTTACTGTATACAGGGCTATTTTCGCCCTTTTGCAGTTGCGAACTATTTTGCCCGTTTTAAATTCGCCCAGTCATAGTTTTATTCAAGAAAGTATGCTGTGCAATTTAAATTCGCACCGTTTTAAATTCGCCCAATCAGGAAGAGGGTGAAAGGGGCGAAAATAAAACGGGGGCGAAGATTTCCCTATATACAGTAAACTACAATTCATAATGGGCCAGAAATCAAGAGTGTTCCAAGGAATACATTGTCGCCTGCTTTTATTTTCTAAAAGATATAACTAAATCTAAGAGTGTTCAGCCATTTTATGCTACTAGCATACACAGTCTTTCGTACAAAAGAAACATAGCATGATAGTGATCATAAGTGCACTAAAACATCAAAACACACATGTAGTATAAGACTGCGGGAGCCTGTGAATAAAACAAATAATTTCCAACCCTTAAATGAATAATTACGTTGCTATCATTATAGATAATAATTTATCATTTTACACGTGTTATTAATACGTGTTTAAAAGTTTTACACCAATTGTTATGCTACATAATGTGTTGTGGGATCCCAATTCAGATGTATTTTCAAAACATCTAAATATTAGTTTGTGTGGTTACAGAATATTATTAAGTTTAAAAGAACAGTATTATGGGTTAATAAGCATGTATAAATGTTTAAAATATATCAAAATTCAAAAGGTTAAGTTATATTGCCCTGGGTATTCTTTGTAAAGTAGGTCAAAGGTCAATGTGAAGTGAATTGTAACGCTGGTATTTTCCATGATGTCTTATGACAATCAATACACATGCTCAATTTCATAGAATAACCACTTAAATTTATTACTATGTGGTTTATTGCACTTTTAACGTTTTTGTAAAGTAGATGAAGGACAACATCAATGTTCACAAGGTCGGTAGCCATTGCAATTTACAAATGTGATAGTGCCATTCAATAGATATGCAAAATATGAAGTCCATATCTCTTACAGTTATGAGATTGAAAGTGTGACAGACGGGCAGATGGACAAACAGACAGACTCCATGTTAAGTGGTTGCTTTGTGCCGATCTGCTCTGCAGGCGACACAAAAATAAAACCTATATCGAACAAAGGAAATCTTTACTTTCTACAGGTGTTCACATGTTAAATCTACAAATCATTTCTCCTGGTGGTGGGACATGGCTCCAATAGAGGATCATTATATTTGGAAGATTTTAAAGGAAGAAAATATACTACTACCTTAAAAAAGCTTCCAAATATCATGGTCTACTACAGTTACTTGACTTTTACGAGGAGCGCTGACTTTACAGTTGACGGCTAAGTTTTGTATTAATGAAATGTACGGAAGCTCTTGTACCATATGAATATCTTAATGCACACATAAGTTGTCCTTGAAATATTTTATTTGCAAATATATTTCTTAGATGAACCCATTAAAGAGAAGATATGTTAAATTCTGTGTGAATGTTATTTGAGGGTCAGAGATCATAGCGCGACCGAATCACAGAGCGAGGTGATAATTTGTCTACGGTGCAACTTCTTTTGGAACATTCCATAGTTAATATAACGATGAAAAACATAAAATGAAAAAAAAGGATATTTTTCAATCATAAGATGTTCATTGAATCTTCTTTTGATGTGAATAAGGTTTTGAATGCATTCAGTGGCCTAAAACCACACATACCTTTTAAACCCGAAATTCATTTGGAGATATGTAAACTAAAACAAGCGATACCACCGTTTTTGTCTTCAAATATTGTAAGAATTTATGAAATAAATTATTTTAAGAAGCAATCATTGTTTTACTATATACAGAGATTTTCTGAACTGGACCTCTAAACATGAATGTTAACATTCAAATGTTGGGGCGATGTAAACTAACTTTGACCAAACAGCTTCTAGGTCATTGCGCGCCACAACATAGGTATACCGTGGCCTGTTCGTGTAATAAATGCAATTTTACTCGAAATTTATTCGTTTCAAATGCAAATAAAAGTAATAATAAACAACAATGTTAAAAAGTGCACTGGGAAATGAACTTTGTTGGTATGTGATCAAATTTACTGAAAATCACAGGATTTGATCACGTGACCAACTAAAAGTTCATTTATCAACTCTTCAATATTGTTGTTCATTTCTTAAGAAAACGACAACCAACCTACCCTCAATTCCCGGCCTTCACCTGCCAGTGCCCGTAACACCATATCTATGATGACCACTAGAAAGGTTTTCTTATGTACATGTGTTATCAATTCTGTATCTCCGTACATTATACACGTTTAAATGTCCAAGTAATCCGTGAACTGTAGAAGTAGTTGCTTCTCCTAAAAGTCCATTCGTAGATTTCAGAATACTCAAATAAGGGAAATAGGGATAACCATACTTGAGCGAATATTAAGAGTTTTGCATTGAACCAATAGGGAATCATTATTTTTTAAAAAAGATAGAAAATGAAAAAGGGTAACTTAGGAAATATAGATTGTTAACTCTCCATTATATGCTTAAAGGTAGAATGGAACCACTATAACGATTATTCATACTTAAAACTATACGTGTAAACGCCCTTTAAAAAAGAGCAAAGCCAGGGTGAATCATAGTAAGAACCCTCTCTACACTGCACATTAAATTAAAGAGTTCTGATTCTATGGTATGTTTTGCAGTTATAGTGATCTGCCCTTAGATATAAATCCCCCCCCCCAAAAAAAAAAAATAGAAATTCACAGTATATTACACAATTTGTAATAAATTCAAGTATTCTTAACATTTCAAAAGGCCAAGATAAATTAATTGAATATGTTATTTACAAGTACTTTCTTCATGGATTTAAACAACAGTGACCTCTATTCACTTATATTGTGTTGTGTTTGATTACATTTCCTGGGGGTAAATGCCATGTACTTTATAGAAATAATCAATTAAAGAAGCTTAATATTAACACCTTTAAAAAGTATTTTTTCTCAATGTCCAAAAACACTTTGAGAGGGTCCTTAATGAAGCAGCACTCTCTGTTAGTGTTAATACATTTCAAAACAAGGCCCCTATTTACAGGTTGGTAACAAGAGTCAATTGAAATTCAAAATAAGAATATATGTGTATTACGAAATATTAGGATACAAATCTATTGCAGAAGACTAAGAGCAGGACAAAAGTGAACAAGACACTAAGCTTCTTTTCATTATTATGCAAATCCCAATCCTAATCCGCTAATCAAATGAGGCGAATAAGTAAAAATATATAAACCTTTCCAGGCATATACAAGAGTTGAAAGTAGTGAATATTTCCCAAATATTTAGCTTAATGATTGATGTAAATGTTATTTATTTCATTCCTTTAGATTTGTGACAGTGGTAGTCCAAACATTTTCGGAAAGAGAAGAACTGAACGTTGTCTGAGATGTTGCAATTCAGATCTATGTAACCTAGAATGTATGCCTTATGATTATTGCTCACTTTAATTCATATTTCTTTGGAAAGATTTTATCGACGATTGCTCTTTATGAATTTGCAAATGATTATCAATGTACCAGTAAATCTCACTGTAACAAAAATATAGGTAATTATTCACCATCAACGACACGAACGAAAACTCTTGCAACGACTACTACAACAATTCCTTCAACAACAACTACTAATAAAACAACTACCACTACAACGACTACTACTACAGCGACTACTATAAAAACAACTACGACAACACTTAAATGTATACTTATAAATTATAAAGTTACCGTACAAATTACTACCGTAATTATACGTGTATAAACTACTACGGCAGTTATATAGTTAGCGTACAAACTACTATCGTATTTATATAGTTACCGTACAAACTACTACGGTACCCGTAGTTATAAAATTACCATACAAATTGCTATCGTAGTTATATAGTTGCCGTACAAATTCAATTACTCTTTCATTCAAATCAAATTATCTAATATCCTTGAAAAGTAAAGAAAATATACGGTTACTGTTGGAGGGATGTGTATTTACGATATAACAAAATCTGGATGTCTTTATTTAACTGCAAATCTTAATGTAGACTCTAAACTTGCATTCTAATTTCATGAATCGACTTAACAACTAAAACCAGGAATGTTGCTGTTCCGAAATTAATGATGCAACCAAAGTATTATCAAAGGCAAACCGTGTGTTAGATTAGTTATTAATATTGTTAAGTATTTGTACTGTAATGGAATAACTGACAAAATTATTTCGGAAAGTGTGCAATGTGAATTCCTCCCTCTTCTCGGTAAATCCGTTTCTGCAATTTTAGTGTGTAAAGAAAGAAAAATTTTTCTTCCATAGCGGTTTTTTCATGATAGCATTTCAATTCCTCTGTGTAGATAGGTCAGTGATCTAATATTATGTTTAAGATTCGTTCCCGTTCGATTGCTTGGAAATCCTACATAATGGATATAGTTTAACGGGCGTATACCAGATTTACCTCTGGGGATCAAGTGGAAAGTCGATAGACGTACTCTGTAACATGGATGTGGACCCAAAAGGATGGACGGTACAGAAGATCTTAACTTGCCTTTTTGCCAACTTTGCTGTTCATATTTAAATCCCTTCATGATCGCAATAAATAAACAAAATGAACAAAAACGTCGTACATTTAAATAACAAATTTAAATTTCTTGAATATGTTGCAGAACTTATATATCAGTGAGTTTCCAAAACAAAAGATTAATACATGATATGATAAGCCAAAATTTACTATTGCGCTGTCTCAGTTTAGATAGAAAATTTATTTACATGTATTTAATGTTGTTATAAAACATCTCCTTTTTTCCATACCTGCACACAGATGAAATTTCATTGAATACACAGCATCATGCAGTTGCCCTCTTTTATCTTTCAAAAGGTACATTTTTACATATTGACGAGTTTCAGAAATACGACGTTATTTCTTCATGATATTTTTTTCTGTCATAGGTATTTCAATGGCGTCATCCCTTAACTGTGAATTTTTCTAGAGATTGGAAGGAATATAAAAATGGGTTTGGTGATGTACATGGTGAATTCTGGCTAGGTAAGTTTAACAAGAATGATTGGTGTACTGCTGATCAATTGATTAAGTTGATTGCAGAGCCATGACATTCATACAAGTTTTCCTTATTAAAACTACTTGGTGCGCCTCTTTTTCTTTCGATGTTAGCCATACTGAAACCATGAAGAAGAAGAATAGCAGAACTCGAACTCGAAACTGCATAAACTTGTATTTTATATCAATAAAGAATTTAAGTGAAATTGAAATTTAATGCTATTGTATGCTCTTTCGGCAAAACTTTCAGCACTAACCAAACACAACGGACTAACTCTCAGCACTTTGAGAGTAGAGGAAAGAAACATCTTTTAATTGTATCAATTTTTATCTTCAAAAACAAAAGTATGCCCTTGTATTATCCTCATTTCCTACATTCAGCTTAACAATTCTATCTTTATACAAGTCACGTGACAAACAGCTGATACATGAGATATAACGGGTACTGTGTACGGCTCAGCCCTATCCATTACGGATAGCTATATTACATTTTCTACAGTTATTCGATTACTTTGTTACAATTTTAAAAAGAAGTAATACATATAAAAAAGGTGCTTATATCTTATTTTCCATATTGGTCCTTAACTCCGCTGAGTCCTCATCAATGTATTAAATGAACTCAATACAATTTCAATATTTTTCCTTATATTTCAACCCATTCAAAGGAAACATGAGTAACATTAATAAACCCACCCCATGCAATACGTAAACGCACAGGTTAGAACTCAGTTCCTGTAAATGCATTGAATAATTGCTTTAAACAAAAATATTGAAATAAAAAGATATATATAAAATATTCAAATCAATAAAAAATCAAAACAAAAGTCAAAATTAATTAAATTGAGGTAAATTATTGACAAATAAGTAGATGAAACAAGAATATCAGCAGTCTCGTTTAAAGCCACAATTTCGTAAGTCTTTGGTCGACACAATGACCTAAATGTAAGCAGGTACAATCTATCTTTCAGTCAACTGCTGACTGAAATTTTTAATACAAATTGTTTTCGCCATTATTTATATTATACATTAATTGAGTTCGAGGACAACATGCGTTTTGTCGAACCCAAGGACCAAACGGTCTGCCTGAGGCCGTTAGTCTGAAGGCAGACAGTTTGATTCGAGACAAAACGCATTTTGCTCGAGAACTAAGTCAACGAACGTTCTGTTATACCTTTCATTTCAATTTATTATACCTTTTAATTTTTTACATAAAAGTATTTTGAACTGCCTTTCGTAATGAAACATAAAGTCTGTCACTGTTGTACACCAACGAATGAAAATTAGATTGTGTAGGTTTAGAAAAAATGTTCTTTCGTTAAACTTATATTGTCTTCCTGACCTGGTTAAAAGAGATAATTTGTTGCATGTATTTTCACTGTAATGAGAATAACACCGGCAATTATTTAAATTCAATGCATTGAGAACAAATATTCCAGAGAGCTCCGAATGTCAATATTACCTGTAAATCAAAAGCGATTAAAACGTTGAGAAAATTATTTGAAATTTCGTCTGAATATGGATTGTGTTTAGTGTAAAATACATATTATACAGATTAAAAAACATTTTGCTGTTTGAATTGTTTGATTTTGTCGTAATTTATAGTGCAACACTTCGTATGCATCAAAATCATTTTGCTGTGGATTTGATTTGCTATATTGCAACTACGTACTTCAACTATGGTAGGGCTTTTCCCGAGACACATTTGAATTTTCCGACTAGGGTTCCTTGAATTGCATACATGTACAGATGGATCATCAGTTTTGGTATTTTATGGGACAATATTGCCAATGTTTATGTTATGTTTTTTGAAATTTCTAGGTAACTCCTGGATTCTACAGATTTTGTTTGATAAAATATTTCGTTTATTAAAAGTTTTATTGATAAAACACGTAGAATTGATTTAATGAAGGATAGAAACCCTTTGATATGATGGGCAATATATGAACATTACTTACATGAATACACGATACAAATATTGTTCTTTTTATTCTAAAGGAAATGAGATCCTTCATCGTTGGACAACACCACACAGAACGCTATTTCATATTGGTGTATCAAGCGTTAATGGGAGTTCGTGGTATGAAAGATGTGACAACATGAAAATAGCATCCGAACTTCAAAAATACACCATTACATTGGGAAAAGCCTCTGGAACGGCTGGTAATCAAACAACTACTTTTAAAGACCATTTTAACTCTAAACCAATTATTATTTGCAAAAAAAGGAAATAAATGTCATTTTAAATTCCATTCCCTGACGATTTCCATCGCTTACTAAAAAATATTCTACGAAAAAGAGTATTATTATAAAATAATTCACGTTGATATGTACCATATGAATGAAAAGATTAGCGAGACACACGTTTAGCAATCTGTCCTTAAAAATTAGTATTTAATCTCATAGAGAAGTAGTTTAAGCGAAATTTTAATAGCACATGAAAAAGAATAACATCATTTAAAATTGTGAATTTATTTTATTTTACCTATCTCAACATTCTCGCCAAGACTGCCAAAATTAAACCCTCACTAAAATCTCTGCATATTCATTATTCATTAATAAAAGAAGGCGCATTAAATTCACAACTGTTTTAAACTTGCAGACAGAAAATGGTTTACAGTAACTGATATCCGATTTTTTCTTCATTCCTGTCCATGTATAAATATATATAAATCCTTATTATTTGTTTAATTTGTAAATTCGCAAGAGTGTATCTGCGCATTGAATTCACTTATATTTCTTACTTACGAATATAGTTAATTTACAGTATACAGTTTAAGTGTATCATTGAGGGAGTTAGCAAGATTCCAGTTTCCCAAGACCAGGACTATTTCCCAAGGCGCAGCGCGAGGTCGAGGGGAAGGAATCTTGCTAACTCCCTCAATGATATACTATAACTGATTTATTGTACCGATACAAATTTAAATTGTAAAAATCGCCTTTAAAAAAATAATCATTTACAGATTAACTAATCATTATTAGTCGCAAATACCAAATTAGAAGACTAATAGAATCATTCATTACTACGAGTGTGGGATAGTGAAATTCCACCAAGGGGACAAGATTTACGGTCTAGGACGAGGCTCTATACAGTGAATCTTGTCCCCGAGGTTGAATTTCACTTTCCCACACGAGTATATAACGAGTGAAATGAATGATTGTTTTTCTCGCATTATTTGATCCAGAATAATGGCATGTCAATGACGTCGCCATAAATCTAAAAATATATTCTTTTAATTTAATTCCATCTAATTAAAAATCTGAATACACCATCGCATAAAGCGTACCTGAAAAATGATTCAGACGTAGTGTAAACAAAAATAAAATGAATTTCAGTTCGTATAAATTAATTAGAAAGCTAAAAACGGGGAATAGAAAAACTTATCTATCCGATAACGCACAAATTTATTTTAGAAGAATCATTCCGCGATCTAAAAATAGTGCCATTTAAAAAGTGCAAATACATCAGTAATTTGAATGAAAATAAGTTTATTTTAGTAAATTAAATCACAACATTTTAAGAATATTTGGTAATTTTTTTTTTAACTTTGTTACAATTTCTTTATATAAAGACGGAATGTTTACGTTATCGTGCGCGGCGTAGTAATACACAGTGTGAGACAGAAAAGTCTCACACTGCTGTCTCACACCGGACAAGTCAATCTAACACTGGTGATATTGCAAAAAAGTTATTTCCTAATTCTGATGCAATCATTGCATTTTTGTTTGTTGTTTACGTCTTATTTTGTTGCTTTATGTTATATGAAATACGTCACGAAGCATTGCGTTTTTGCGTTGCATTATTCTGATCTCATAATGAAAAGTTATAACCGCAAATTAGCATGACTAGCTTTCGACCGAGGGATTAGCTAAAAAAAACAATTGCAACTAACTCATAGGGATTAGCCGATTCACTGCGATTTCTAGGGAATTGTTCAGATCTAATCAATTAATTATATGTAAGAAAAAATCAGTAGAGGTATAATAACAAGAGCAAAGCTCGTTGCAAAGCAACGAATAGGTCTTCCGTCCTGTTTTGACCTAAAGATACGTCAAAAGAAAGCAATGAGCTAAGTCATCTCTAGTCCTTTATAATTTCAATTTTGCATGAAAACCTAAATAAAAAAGCTTTTTTTGGCTACTTTCGGTTTGACCGGGAGTGATGTCGACGGACGGGAGATTAAGTTTTATGCTTCCTGTGACATATGTTACCCAAAAACTTGTCAAGAGCGGCAAAAATATGCATTTTCTGACGACTTCCGGTTTGACCGGAAGTGACGTCGCCGGACGCAATTTGACGATTTCAATAGATGAAGCTTGACATTTTGAACTACTTTGTTTCTTGGACGTATCACAAATTCTCAATACTTTTTGAGATATCTGGAAAAAACTTTTGGCCCCTCTAGATCCCTTGATTTAGGGGTCAGCCCTTTTTTCGAGATATCATTTGAAAGATCTTTTAATTGTGCACTAATTTTGTTCTATATGTTTTAACAAAATATTTTAGTTTAGAAAATAAAAAGCAAAATATCTGTAAATTTTCGCTCTTTTAGGCGTTCTAATTTTTTACCCCTATATAGCACCATTTTGAATAAAGAAATCGAAAAACAAAAACCGATGTGCACAACTTCAATCTTTCTATTATCTAAAATCAGTAGAATTTCTGCTCCAGCTATAGCCGTGTCTGAGCCTTTGTCTGGAAACGAAAGCCTATAAATTTTCGTTTAAAGGGAAATTACTCAAAACCACAAGTGACTTTTTGAAATTTTTGACAGCATTCTGATAGAATTTAGTATCTACTAGTACCTCTGAAAATTTGAGCGAAATCAGTTGAGAAATAAGTGAGATATGAGGCTTCAAAGTTGGCGTCTAGGAAGTAGAAGAAAAAAAAAGAATAATAATCTTTACCAACAGAATCAGTAGAAGGTCTTCCGTTTGAAACGGAAGACCTTAATAACTGATATCCGATATTTGTTAGTAGAACTATATATAACTTAGTAAAAATATTTAAATCATTATTAATGATTTGCAAATTTGTAGGAGATTCTATTACAAATGCCAGTAGCGTTGGGACTACCGGAACTAAGGATGGGATGCCATTCACAACATACGATAGAGACAATGATTTGTATTCCGGAAACTGCGCAGTTGCTTACAGAGGAGGATGGTGGTTCAATCGTTGTTACAGTATCTGTCTGAATTGTCCACGTGACAGTATAGGGTACTACCCACTTGTTCAGAAGTCAGAATTCAATTCATCCATTCTAATGATCACACGAATTTAGCTATATATATCTCAGGGAACAATTTGGTTGTAATTTTCCCCTTTCATATTTCATGTGAGTTTTTGTTTTTACATTAAAATAACAATATTTACTGTTGACATTTATTTTTCCTGTTAAGTATGTAATAATATGGTGGCATACTTATGCCAGCCATATATATTTTTTTTCAAAATAAGATATCGCAGTAAAATCCACCTATGATGTCACTGTTTTGATTAAGCTCTCTATTATCTTTTAGGAATGGAGAGTTACATATTACATAAAAAAAAACAAAATTTGTTACGTTCGTATCATCCTTACTGTGTGCCTCTACCGACGAAAGAACTTTATCAAGTTTATTTTCACATAAACTAAAAGAACACTTTGTTTTCCAAGGTGAAGATCGAACCCGGTATCTTAACCTTTGGAGTCGGGTATTCATTTCCCTGAGCTATCGTAGCAGTTGAAACGGATTGGCTTATAATAAATTCAGTGCAGTTTTCTTGCCTTAGTTTCCCTAGTATATTTGAATTGAATACTAGTATTACTTATATGTATCATTTAAAGGTACTTGGACATAGATTTGAAGTCAATATTTTCTCTATAATATTACGACTTATATATTTTAACAGCATTTCACACAAAAATTACTTTAAATTCTTATTTTATTTGAAAGTTATCAAAACTACAAATTTTTTGGCGGGTTTGATTGACACATCTTTGCACTTTAACAAATTTTAACCTTATTCTTAATCCTTAGGAAAAGTGGCAATCTTGTTGTGTATTAATGAGAAATATTAAAACTTTTATCCAGAAAAATAATTTTATTCAGAGTAGAAATATTAGAAAGCAAAACTCCTTCACAAGTATCGTCATTCCGAACTAAGAGTTGCGTACAGAGTTTAACAAATCGAGCACACTCGTGTTATGTACACAGTTTTTGTAAACAGGGCACGAGTTCTTTTATTGTTTATGTTTACAATTCACCGGGTGCGTTCAATCGTCACACTCTGCTTACCACAACGGCATGGACTGACAATATATTGTGTGTTTGTTTTGCTTTCGAACATATCTACTCTGAATTTTCTGGATTATAGTATTAATATTTTTCATTTATACAAAACGAGATTGCCACTTTTCCTACGGATTAAGAATAAAGTTAATTTGTGAAAGTGCAAGGATGTTTCAATCAAACCAGCCAAAAAATTTGAAATTTTAATATCTTTTATATGAAATAATATTTTCAATTAATTTTTGTGCGAAATGTTATTAAAATATATAAATCGTAATATTATAGAGAAAATCATAACTTCAAATCTGTGTTCAAGTACCTTTAAAGAACAAGACTAGTTCTGCATCTTAGATATACAAATTTGGTGGCGGACGAGTGCGTAGCAAGAATCTCCGACCCAAGATTTTTAACTACATTTGAACGATAGTTATATAGAACCTGTCGAGTTTTCTTAATGATTTGTGATACGATCAGTCAAAGAAAATAGCTCCGCCTACTCTATAACTTTGCAGTATCCAAACTTCCGCCAGCGTTATGTTGATGAGGCCCCAATGGGGAGTACGAATCTGCGGTATATATGTTTATTTCAGATTCCTTTTAAATCAAATAAACAATATGGATGTTATATTGCTTGTTTAATATGGCACTTCTGGCCTCGGTGATAATTTCCTGGGTTTACCGCAGGGCTGCCCCACAATCAACAATCAATACAACAAATGTGACGACCCAAATCGGGCGGATCATGCACTGGGTAGGACACAAGTGCATGAACGTCACCAATTCAATAATGAATCAAATTCAATCAATCAATTATTAATCAATCAGACAATCAATCAATCAATTCAAATATCAATCAAGTCAATTACTTGTCAATCAATCAATTATTAATCAATCAATCAATTCAAATATCAATCAAGTCAATAAACAATGGAATGAGCGTAAGAATATGTGTTGCACTCGTCTAATTGCGTTGAGATGCGACGGTATACGCCACTTGCAAGGACCACGACTACTCGTGTCTACTACGATTAATCATGGAACTGCAACCGCCACCAATGGGGTGCCAAGAACCATGGTGACGGCCTCAGTACCTCAACGCAAATGGTCACCGTCGACCAGGGCCTGCTAATTCATCAGTACAAACTTACAGGAAAGGAAATAACACGTTTTAAAAAAATGGAGACGAGGGCTTGTGAGTATAACACAATTTCATTTACTCTATATAAACATTGTTGATACTTACCGGCTCCGTATTTTTTAATTGGTTACCTGTATAAATTACCTAAAAGGCGGTCCCTCTTTTTATTACTTTTAAATCATTTAAACACCTCTTACCATGTTTCTTTGCGTATCAAATATAGAACTTAGAAAAAAATCTTTGCAAGTGTTGCTCATTGTTGTCTTAAAGTTTTCTACTGAACATACCCAAATGGCATACCCAAATGGAAAAGGAAACAATACTATCACCTTTAAGCTTAAGGTACTAAAATACTTTAAATAATAACAATGTGTTTCCCAATACAACCCCCAACTCCCGAAAATATCCTTTTATATACCTATTTGTATAAATTAAGACCCTACTTCACCATTTATGAATCAACTATCGTTAGTAAAAAAAGAAAATAGAATACCAGTAAAGAATGTAAAAATATGTAAAGACATTGTAATAATATCATAAATGCATAAATAATATACTTTTGAAGCCAGCTCTTCTCAAAACTAAATAACCTCATCCTCCCCTGTGGCATTTTGATTGGAAATGTGCAGCAGTTGCTTCCCTAATTGAAGTAAACGAGATTAAATATTTTATCCTACAAAAATGACAAATATATGTTATAACTATTTAATACCATATACATGAAGGTATGAGCACCCCCTGCCCTGTTGACCTGTCACATATACACCATGTGCTCCTTATCATGAACGGGAAAAAGCGGGGAAATCCTGTCACAGTTCGGTGTAAAAGTGATGTTCCAACAATAAGTATATAAAAACCTTATTCCTCTTAATTACATGTATATATTGTATTGGCAAACAAAGTCATTGCATGGGCCAAACATGTCATAGCTTTTTTGACTTTGCATGTTTTTCTCTTTTTGAAAACAACATAAAATAAGTTAGAATCTGATTAAAATATAAAGATCCCGACTCAAAATTCATTCAAGCAATACAAATCTGGAGCAGACCAAATACACAAGAGATGGGATGAGGTTTCATTTAAATTTACGCGTTATTTTGTATTTTACCTTGTATTACATGTAATTTATCTTTTTATCAATTTATTGTAGCCTCATGTAAAAACTACGATGTTAGTTGCATGGTCTGAACAGCTGAACAGGGGGGGGGGGTCAGACATTGAAAAGGAGGGTGTTTATAAATGGAAACATTCAAATAGAACATTCCAGTTCACAAACTGGAATCCACAACAACCAAGTATAGCTAGACCAGAATTTGCAAGCTTTGAAGACTGTTAATCTGTTACCTGCTGGCGATTGGAACGACGCGCCTTGTGGCTTAAACATTGATTTCCTCTGTGAAAAGTCTCTTTATTCTCAATTTTGTGTAACGTTTACATGATGTTTTTGATTTGTTAAACATCAGCTGAATCTTAAATTGAATTTTAACATTAAATAAAACAATTAAATCATTATATTAATTTTAAATAAATGAAACTAATGCTGGTTGTAACTTAATGATTTCTTTTCATTACCTTTACATTGAATTATTATTGATTGGTATCGGTGAAAAAGTAACATAGAAGTAAATTAAGGGTTATAGGACAAAGGTGTTAAATGAAATTTCAGGTTCAATTTAAACAAAAATATGATAGACTTATGCATGTTTTGTCCCTAGTTTTGGGTTTTACTTAAAACAATGCAATAATATATAATGAAAAAGACACGTTATCATACTGGTTATAACATCAGAATGAACACTGATATTATACACAGAAGTCGCTTTTTCAATAACATTTCAGCAATTTTAAAGCAGATCATGGTTCAGCACAAGATACAGTCTGTGACTCTCATTGTACGATTAAAGCGATCCTTTTGATATAATCAGCTGTGATATGTAGGAACCGTATAATCACCTAAACAGCTAACTCCAAGCATTCTCAGTTAATTTATACATGTATTTGAACATAATTGTAATTTGTTTAAAATGTTGCCATGAATTGTAAAGAATAAAAAGGGCTTTGCTAAAGTCAATGACGAATTCTGGCCAGGTACGGTTTTGATTTTTTTTACACTACAATTTACTTTACCAAATGAAATTTTAAATCAAACCTTAAACAACCTTGTGGTTATCTTAACTACTAGTATGTTACATTTTCAATGTACTTATAATATTGGTGCAGTTCATGAAAGCTTCCGAATATATAAGTGAAATGCTTCCGACACGATGTCATCCAATAATTGACCAATCCATAGCTTCAGCAATGACTTTAAAAAAATTAATTATCATGCATTTCAAAATTTGAAGGTGACACACATGCACGTGGCGAGAGTGACGCTATGGATTGGTATCCTTTCTCGCCAGAGAAAACGATTTCTATCAAGATCATATGCGCGGAGCTAAAAATTTGGAAAGTTGGGGATTTATCTAATGTGAATTCTTTTTTTTATGCGCCACTTAATTTTACAATGATATTTGGTGGCATCCTTGGCATCGTGAAATTGCGACTTTAAAGACATCCATTCTAATGATTACACGCATTTAGCGTTTAATATTCTTACAATTACGTTTACTTTTTTCTTTTTATTTCCCTTTAATTGAAAAAAAGAATCGATATGCTGTATAAAAATATTTCTCATTAAATTTGAAGATAAGTGTTTAGCCAGTTTGTACTGTTAAAAGTCAAGGCTTTTTGGCATTTGTAGATATAAAATTCTTAAAACAGATCATTCCGTTATTACACATATAAGACAAGGAGCTCATGACAGATGTGACCGGTCGGCAGGGGATGCATGCTCACCCTTTCATGGCACTTGATCCCAACTGTATTTTTTTTGGATGTTTCTATTGCTTTGCTCCAAATTTGTATTGTCTAATTCTTTCGTTATTCGTTATCTCCATATATTCAATTCATGTACATTTTTGCGTTCACCATAATTCACATAATCATATCTACAACACACAAAGTCTTTAAATGACAGAAACGTAGAAGTGCATTAGAGATCGTAATAAGTCATAACGATATGCTATCAGTTGTAAAGGTCGACAGATTGTACAATTCAGAGCTATTAGTTTTGCACAGATCAGTTAAAGTGTTCACGGAGTACAATGTTTGTCCCTAACGTATTTTTAGGTACGTATATTCGTTACACAATCATTTTTCCTTGTTTTTTAATATTGACATAATGCTATTTAATACATGTACATGTATTTTACTTTCAGTAATCTTTGTTATACTCAGAGTCAGTACAATTGGTATGTCTTTTACAAGTAGATTCTAAAACTTGATACTAAAGATATTTTCAGATATTTTAAATTGTACAAGAGTCAATGTACTCGTACAGGAAAATAACTAATAATGACTAACGTTGTAAAAGTAGAAATGCTTTTAATTAATTGTATTTTACATTGTATTATTACGTCATTACAAATCAAGTTAATTTGCCTGTACTTAAACGTTTCGATAATAAATTTCAATTTAAAGAATACCAATATGTACAACATATTGGAAAAAATAAATATTTGTCGAATATAGATAGAAATCAAATAAAGATTTGAGGTTTTTAAGGAATTTATATTTTTAAGACGCACTGCATTGTCTGAGTTGTACGGCTGTTATTTCTCCAAGACATTGTCATACTATACAAAAATGTGACCCAGGAAAGGTAAACAATTTAATTGTTCAAACGAACCTTGAAGATGTTTTTTTTTTATTTTCATGAAGTCTCCTATATATTGGCCAAAGTCTTCTTTAGACCTATGCTACACAGTTAAGGCATTAAGAACGTTGGGAAATTTTTCACCTAAGAAGTGAAAAATGAAATAGACTTAGAAAATATTACTAATATTTTAATAAAAAAATCAAAAATGAACAAAACACACTCAGTAAAGGTTTACAGCTGAAAACAAATTTTAGAATATGTTATATTGGTGCTAAAAGTGTGAAATAAACTTTAGAAAAGTATACCAAGCCAGGTGAATTTGATCAGGAAAAGCAAAATGATAAAATTCAGCATATAAGATATTGCTTATTTCTTGTCATTTTGTTTTTCCTCATTAAATTTGCCTGGATTGGTATACTTTTCTTAAGTTTATATTCACTTACTATAGAGGAATTCACTAAGTTATTTAGAACTTGTTTCTTCTCCTATTGATTGATATCAATGAACT